>JASDQU010104818.1:104056-131747 GCA_032191745.1 Picea mariana | reverse complement strand
AATCAACTATTTCGGAAAAGGGGTATTTTTTTACTTTTGGTCAATTCTCAAATTCCAATAGTGATAATGAGATGCCGACATTCTATTTATATACTTTTTGGCCCCTTTTTGTCATTTTTTGGACCCTTTTGTCATTTTTTCTAGCTTGAAAATCATTTACTATGGTTCTTGAGTTTCTTGGGGGATGTTACAATAAGTATTACTTTGGGTATTTGGGAAATGTTTTGAGAGTTGGGTCATTTTTAAAGGTATTTTGGTAAAAATTCATTTTTCCAACTTTGTGCATGTAAGATAGGATTCCACCTCCACTTGTTGCACTTCATTGTCTTTTTCATTTTTCCATAGGATCGATCCCACCGAGTTGCAACACGGAACCCTCACTGCTGCTCTAGAAGTGTTGTAATTTAGTGGTAGAGCCTAATTTCACATGGATGCCCTAGGTAGATCCTAGTTTCATTTTCTGTGTCCATGTCGTCACTAATGACTATAGGATTGGGATTCCTTATTAGTTTTTCATGATTATGATCTTGAGCCTCATTTGCATGACACATTATCACTCTTGACCTCACCCTTGGGACTCCCAAAAAACAACGGGTCTTCTTTTAAGCCCTTTTCAGACCCTCTAAACATGAAACGATTGCTAGGAGATCTTGTTGTCCTTCACGCTTGCCAAACTAAAATTCAAAGGCACGTCTGTTCGGCGGTAGTTTACCCATTTTTCTATCTGGATGGTCAAATGAACGAATAAAGGTATACTCTAGGAGCCTCGATTCTATAGAAGAGTATTCCTAAGTATATATCTACCCTTTTTTCGGGCCTGAGGGACTAAATTTATGGAAAAGGAACCCCCGCAAAGTTCATAGTTAAGATCTTTACAGACTCTCTAAAATTTAAAAGATCGTCGAGTGACCTTGTTTCTTCAAACTCGTTAAATTGGTCCAGAAGAACACCCCTTACGGAGTCCATAGTTAAGCTCTTTTAAGACTCCTTAAATATGAAAATATTGCCGAGTGATCCTGTCTTTGTCACACTCGTTAAAATGGTTTTGAATAGATGTCTTTTCGGTGCTAGTTTACCCCTTTTTCGAATTGACTAGAATACCTTTGAAAAAGGTACCCCAATGGAGTCTCCTTTCATGCTCTTTTCAGACTCTCTAAAAACAAAAAACCGTCGATCTTACCTTCTTTAAGCTCATTAAAATTGCATCGAAGGACGTTATCATTGTGTCTTATGAATCGCATTTTCATTCCCACATCTTTATCCTGATGCTGACTCCATTTTTCTCTCAACTGAACCATTTGAAGCATGCCTTATATGCAAGCCTTGCAGCACTTTGCCTCTACGTCTTGACACCTTGACCCATGGAGGATTTTTCTGAGTGTCCCTTTCCTGCATATGTCCCCTTGCTTTGAGAATCTGTTTGTTCCTTTCATTTGGAACTAGTATGTATTCGAAACTCGTTCCTCCTTTGTAACATAACATTCTTTTGTTATTTCTCAAACTTTCCAAGATTATTGAAAAAGACAAAAAAAATCAAATATACCCCAAAAAGAGGAAGGGAAAAGTATTTTCTTTTTATTGGCAGCACAATGAGTTGCCCTTTGACAAAGCACATCCTTTTGTTTGTTTGTCAAGATCTGGGATTTAATGTGACCTTAGAAAGTTGTTCTCACTACATAGATCGGTGTCCTCCTCCCTTTGGTTATCCTTCCAAACATATGGAGAGTTTGCGTTGCCACCTGCATCGTGAAATTATGTCAATGACATGCTACCTGAGTCTCATTATTTGTCATGATTTTGTCTAAGGGAAGTTTTACTAAACTTGAGTTGGCCCTTTTGCAGTTTGTCTCTTGTCCTCATGGTCAGCCACCCTGAAACACCAATCAAGTCCTTGCTTAAAATCAATGAAGTTATCTGCACTGATCACCAAGATCCTCTTGTATGTTCTCGACGAGCCATCAAATACCTCTGGGTAGTGAATTCTTACACTGATATTACACTTCTACTCGAGTTTTGAAGATTTTGAAGTTGTTTCTAGAGCTCTGAAGACCTCATCTCCATCCATCAAGTGTCATTGGCTTCTCAAATATGGATACCATACATGTATATCTTTTGATTTTGAGATGTAGATCCGATGTGTACTGCTGACGACTACACTTTATATAGTTATATGACATGGATCTGCAATGTATTTGATTGGAAGCCATGATCTTATTTCATCTTGAGCATAGGTATGGAAGCCTCAGTGAGACAAATTGTTATTTTTGCAGATGGAACCTATTGAACTCCGGTCCCTAGGCTCACTCGCTTCGTACATTAGTGAATATTTGTAATGTATTTCAACCATCAGATGCTCTTCTGACCTCACACATTATGGGCCATCTGTTATAACCCTAAATTGCACCAGACATGCATACCTAGAATTAGGCCATCTAACTTGCTATCTTTTCCAAGACATCACTAAACAAGCTCTTCTAAAAATCATTTTTTTTTAAGGTGTACATGCCCTGCACCACTAATTCTCACGTACACACACCTACTGACCCACTAAAGTCCACGTGCACTCATAGAATATCACAAAAAATGAAAATTGCATATGATACTAGTTTCCAGGTCGTTACTTAACTATTTGACTGCCCATAACCAGTCACCCCAACCGTTACTATATCCTTTGGCCTACAAAAAAAGAGGTTGGGGTCCTATTTCAACAAGAAGCACGAGAGCATAGAAAATCTTCCCATTTTCCCCCCTTTTCCCCATTTGTTTGTAGCCACATTGTGAGTTTGAGCCAGAATTCCTTTTTCCTCCATTGCAAGTCATTGCCATTTCCCTAGAGAGAAATGAAGAGGAGAAGGATACGTGGAAGTAGTTGGTGCATTGTGAAGAGGAGCCCAGGACCGAGTTCAAGGAGCAGTCCTAGTCTCATATTGTAAGTGAATTTTGTGAGATTAATATAAAGAAGTACTTTTTCCATACCGCCAAATGTCATCTTAAACTTACATGATTTGTTTAAATTTATTGTTTATGATGCCTAACCCACTAATCCATATGTAAAATGGATGCTTGTAGTTTCTTGTTTGTCTTTTGGTGAATGCAGGTCAGCCTTGGGAGGAGACTTGTAGTCAGGAAACTACTAAGCACAAAGGGATCGACACCGGATGTAGAGTTTAAGGTATGCCTACCAGATCCCTCTACCTTGTCTTTTATGTATTATTGTGGGGTAAGGTCAGGATAGTTGATAAAAAGTAGAAGACTTTAGATGGTTATCTCTTCCTACATTTTAGAACCTTGGTGTAGTCCGTAGAGGGTTTTTCTTGTTATAGAAATAAGGAAAGAATACACTCATTACCTGATGGACTTGTGTTATAAAGATAGAGGTAACTAGAAATTTCTTTTTGCATCAGAATATATATAGAATAATGGTTGACCATATTCTTATCATTTAACTTGTGGAAATTTGTTTGTAGGGCTTTAAGCCGATGGAGATGTTCAATTCCAAGGAACTCAAATAAATTAGGTTTACCTAATTTACATTATCAATAATTAAGTATGTTATTTTTTAATTTTTTCATGCAACTATCAGGCGAGAAGACTTTTATTTGATCATAAGGAAATCAAACCATGGAGACTCTAGTGAATATATATTTTTTAATGCACGGAAAAGTTGTTTTATTTTTTTTCACTTTTCCATTTAAAACATTAAATATACACTTACTAATTGTAGTATCACCAAGGGTGCTTACCCTGTTTCCACCACTAGCGATGTTGGGGTTGTTGACAAGGGTAGACTAAGAAAGTCCCTTTGAGTACACTACTTTCATATTTCAATGGGGACTATGAACTAAAATGTTTTGAACTTGGATATCTCATTGAATTTCCTATGGGGATAAGTAGTATATTAGGTAAGTTTAAATGGTTTTGAATTCTTGTTGTTTTGTGGGGTCTCAACCAGTGCACCAGTTATAGTGGAACTTGTAAGCCCAAAAACTAGTCATAAAATGTGTCTTGTTTGTTATTTAGTTGTACAAACTAATTGAATTTTTTTTAAATCATTTTGAATTCCTTCACATATTTCCCTTGCAAGGAATCATCTCATGAACAACACTACCTACATAAAACTATGAAATTATTAATTCCCTTTTATTGCAAATTAAGCATTGACCTTTAATGAATAACCTATGTTATTCAAAAACTGGGAATGGGTACGAAGATGCAAAAGAAGCTATAAAGCATGATATCGATGCAATGAGTGTTTAATTTCTAGAAGAAAAGAAAAGAGTTAGTGGGGAGAAGTGAGGAGAAAGTACTAGAGGAGAAATATATATCCCTAAGAACCATGTAGTAGAAGGAAATAATACACTTTCTACTTGATGGACTTGTGTTATAAAGATAGAGGTAGATAGAAATTTCTTTTGCATCAAAGTATATATCGAATAATGGATCACCATATTCTTAGCATTTAAATCATGCTAATTTGTTTGTAGGTCTTTAATCCGCTAGAAATGTTCAATTGTGAAAGCACTCAAATAAATCAAGTTTAGTTAATTTATGTTATCAATAATTTAGTATGTAATTTTTTATTTTTTTCTTGCTAATTGTTTGTACCATATTTGTTCCTGCCATTGATTTGAAGGTTCATCAAGTTTATAAGCTTGATATTTATAAAGTTGAAGGAAGAAGCTGAGCTTCTAGAGCCTATGAAAAAATAAATAATGATATTACTTCGAGGAAAACTAAAGAAATGGCAAGAAATCCATTCCCTTTCATGCATACGAAAAAATTAAAACATTCGGGAGCTTGTCCCAACACCTAAAGAGGTTTTTGAGACACTGGTCGCATGCACGTTGTAGCTCTACTACTAGGGTTTCCACAGCCATGGAGGATCAAAGATCACCTTGGGCCTCATCTCCTCCCCCCCTCCTCCACCTCTGCCAAATGTTGTTGCCTTCAGTTCGTTGATCGACTCTCTACCCAAGAGGAAGAAGGTTGAAGTATCGAAGTTTGTCAAAAGAGTGGAAGAAATGAAGGAAGTGTCTCTCCCTCTGGATGTTCCTATTCAAGTTTCCTTGTCAATTTCTGAGCGTGCACTTGTGGGGTAGTTCATTGGCATGTGGTCGTCCCCCAAAGCCACGAAAACCTGGGTGGTAAAAAACTGGAAGCCTTTGCTTAACCAGAATGTCACCTCTCATTTACTGGGCAGAGGTTATTTCCTTTTTGAATTCACCTCCAAAGAGGATAAGGAGTTGATCTTCAGGAATGGCCCATATTTTATGGGGCCCCAAGGATTGTATCTGAATAAATGGAATCCAGACTTCGACCCAATAGAGGACGTCCTTCAACAGTTCCAGTGTGGGTCAAACTACCTAATCTCCCAATACATTGCTAGAATTGGGACTCATTGAAACACATAGGTGATGCACTGGGCAAATTCATTGACATGGAAAACAATAAAGACCAATACGATAGTGCTCGAATTTGTGTGGAGATAGATCTTGAAGTAGGGCTACCAGAAGCCATCAAAATTAATTTTGGAAGCTGGTCCCATATTCAGAAACTGGATTATGAACAAATCTCATTTATGTGTCGGGGGTGTCACGAATACGGTCACTTCGCCAGAAATTGCCCAAAAAATAGTGAGGAAGATAAGGATAAAGAGGAAGGATGGAAGTAGTTTAAGAGGTCCAAAGCTAACCCAAAGGATGCTAATCTGGCAGGACTTGAAAAGAGAAAAAGAAACCAGTCCAAAGGAAACAGAGTGTCTCAGAAAAACCTCCCTCCAAAAGACTCAAGAAACCTATTCGGGACCCTTGGCTCAGTTTCTCAAGAAATCCCTGAAGGGGATCCTCTTCAGAAGGAGAATATGGAGATTGAAAGAACTGAAGACAAGGAGTCTACTAAGGTTGCAGTGATAAAGGATTCAAGGTAGAGGAAAAGAGAAACAGAAAGATCCAAAGATAAGCACAAAGTGAGTGATGTGGAAAGTTAAGGCTCGGAAGAATCCGAGGAGGAAGGAGAGATAGGAGACTCTCTATCCATGGTTTGAAGATCGGCAAGGGGAAGGATGTCAACCAGGGAGAAGAGAGAAAAATAAACATACAAAGACAAAGTGCAGGGAAGCCAAACTACCTTGGAAAATATTTTGGCTAACCCCAAAGATGGCAAGAAATTAGGGACAGGGCTCCAAGGGAGGCTCTCACTCTCACAAAAATAAATAATGAAGGTGATCTCCTAGAACTACAGAGGTTTGGGGAGTAATATGAAAGAATAAGCCATGAGAAGTCTAATCATGATAGAAAACCCATACATAATGCTAGTCCAGTAGACAAAATTGGAGGAAAATCTCTTCCTTCAAAGCAGTAAAAATTTATGGAATAAAGGTGGGACAAAGGTTTTCTCAGCTAGAGGGGCCTCGGGACGTCTGGGAACTCTTTGGAATGCTTCCAAACTCATTATGGTAGCTGGAAAAAAAAATGTTCATTAGATGTTCACAAAGTTTCAACATCAAGAATCGAAGGAGGTTTTCAGTCTTTTCAATGTATATGTTCCGGTAAATGCAGGGGAAAAGAAATATTGTTGGGATTCTCTGAGAGACATAGAGGATGGGGAGGACCTGGAAAATATTCTAATTGCAGGGGATCTAAACATTTCCCTTAGCCGAGGTGAAAATCGAGGGGGATGTATTGTGAGAGATCTGGCTCGAGATTGGGTGGAGGATCTCATTCATGAYTGGGATCTCCTCAACATCAAGCCCTGCCGAGGTAAGTATACCTGGTCAAATAAATCGGTGGGCCCTGGGCATATCGYTGCTAGATTAGACAGGTTTCTCCTTCAAAATTCCTACCTTCTTCTTGGCCTTGACACAAAAATGAATATTCTTACTAGTAGCACTTCGGATCATAAACCCATAAAGCTAKTTCTCTCAGCCCAAAGGAATTTAGGCACTATCCCCTTTCGATTTAGTCCTCTCTGGATAAATCAGAAGGACATTTTAGAGAGGGTTGAAGAAATATGGAATATGTCAGTCATGGGGTCCCCATTCTTTGTTTGGGAGGAGAAGTTAAGAAGAGTGAAATTAGCTTTGAAAATATGGGCTAAAACCATCCCTAGTCCCACGGAGGAAAGAAAGCAAGTCCAAGCAGCTCTTGAGATTCATCAAGACTACATGGAAGAAGCAGAAATTTTGAGTGAGACTTTAAAAAGGGAGGAAGAGCCACAAATTTTTTTTTAGAATGCTTGTAGATAGAAGGAGGAATACTGGAGGCAAAAATCCAGAAGCCTTTGGATGAAATCTGGAGACAGAAACACATCTTTTTTCCACAAGCAATCCCAAGCTAGGAGAGGTTACAATTCCATTTCAAAAATTAAGGATGACACTCAAACTTATGGCGATTTTCCAAGAATTAAAAAGGATGCCTTCAACCATTTTAAAAATATCTTCAGTGAAGTAGAGGTGCAGGGATGTAGGGACAAGTTCCTAGATAAGATACCCACTAAAATCACAACTAGAATAAATCATAAGTTAGAGGCTAAGTTCACTAGGAAAGAAATAAAGGCTGCTCTTTTTTCCATGAGTCCTGAAAAATCCCCAGGACTTGATGGGTTCACGATAAACTTTATCCAAACTTGTTGGCAGATTGTGAAAAAAGATTTACATAAAATGATTCTAAAATCCCAAGACTATAAGAAAGTTGGGGGCAGCACGAATTCTACTTTCCTAGCCCTCATTTCAAAAGAAAAGGGTGCAAATTCCTTCAACATGTTCCATCCCATTTCCCTATGCAACATTGGATACAAGATCATATCAAAGGTGATTTCCAGTAGACTGAAAGGGTTTCTTTCAGATCTCATTCCAGAGAACCAAGGTGGCTTTGTTCAAGGAAGGAAAATCGTGGATAATATAATCTTAGTCCAAGAGGTGCTACACTCAAGTCTGAAGAGAAAAGAAAAAGGTGTGATAGTTAAGCTTGATTTTGCAAATGTGTTTGATAGGGTTAGACACTCCTTTTTGTTTGATGTTTTGCATAAGTTTGTTTTTCAGTCTAGCTTCATTAATTGGATCAAAGCATGCATTTTCGAGCCATGGATTGCTCCATTGGGGAATGGGAGAGCAACAGATTTTTTTAAAGCCTTGTGAGGTCTAAGGCAAGGATGCTCACTCTCCCCCTTTCTCTTTGTCTTTCAAGCCTCTGCCTTAAGATTTATCCTAGAAAAAAGAAGATCTGATCAGGATATTTTGGGCCTTCAAATTGTGAGAGGAGTAAAAGAAATCAACCATGCCTTATTCACAGATGATTCCCTTCTCCTTGGGGAAGCTTCTATCTACACTGCCTACCAATTTAAATTGGTGGTGGATTAGTACTATGATGCCTCGGGCAGTAGATTGAATGCTTGGAAGTGTCATTTTTATGGCTGGAACGTGTCTCAAATTGATCTTAATGCCATTTCCAGATGTTGGGGCTTTGTATGTTCCATTCATTGGATGTCTTTCAAGTATCTTGGGTTTCCTATTTTTCAGAAAAAACCTTCAGGTAAGGATTGGATCCCCCTCCTTGACAAATTTAAAAACAAATTGTAGGCCTGGGGATTTTCTTGGCTAAATCTTGTACGGAAGACTGTGCTCATTAAATCAGTTTTGAACAGTCTCCCAACCTACCAAGCTTCGCTTATGCTAGTTCCACTTGGAATTCTCAGGAAAATGGAAGGAATTTTAAAAATATTCTTCTGGAAAGGTGGAAAATAAAATAGAAATAGACTGCCTCTTGTCAATTGGGACAAAGTCACCAAGCCATCTTTAGAGGGAGGTCTGAATTTCAAAGACTTGAGATTGCAAAATTTAGCGTTGGGTGCCCAAATTCTCTGGAGGCAGGTTTCCCCTAAGGTTGGTTGGGCTCAGTGTGCTCTCTATAATAAGTACTTCACGAGCCCAAGAAAACACTTTCTAGAAAGACCTATTCAAGTCGCTAATGGATCGCAAATCCACAAGTTGTGTGTGCAAGCCCCAGTGCTCATACATGACAAATTGTATTGGGTCCCAGGGAATGGGAAAACTATAGATCTTTGGGAGGATCACATAATGAACAATGATCCCCTAGTGGACATTCATGAGCTTCAGGAATTGCATTTTTGGATGAAGAATGCAAGCTTGGTCTCTCTGTGGGACATCTCCAATTGGAAAGACAAAGTATGGTTGGAGTGGATGAAGCTGGACTTGCCAAGCTACCTTGAAAATGCATGGCTAGAACTACGGTCCAGGCTTAAAGGGAAGGTTACAACACATGAAGAGAAGCATGATCAAAGAGGCTAGGGGTCTCATTTTTGTTATTACTCTATGGCGCAAGGATATAAAATGTTGTGAGTAATTCCTTATGCTCCTCCATGCCCAACACTCTGGAAAGGCCTCTGGAAACAAAAATGTATCCCCAAAATTGACTTGTTCAATTGGTTGTTATGCCACAACCGTGTGCTTACATAAGACAATATCATGAGGAAAGGCTTTCATGGCCCCTCCAGATGCTCTCTGTGTTTGGGAAATGAAGAAAACGCCCAACATATAATGTTGGAATGCAAATTTGCATTACAAGTCTGGGGTGAAGTGTTGAACCATTGGTCTGTGAACACAACGCTTCCTTCCTCCATTTTCGATATGCATGCTAATTGGTTGCACYGTTACCCTAGAAATATCCCAAATAACAATTGGTTTAAGGCTGCTTGGMTGGTTTTGCCAAAGTTGACYTGCTGGCAAATTTGGTTGGAGCGAAATAGCAGGATTTTCCACGGGAAAATGCATAATGAAAAATTAATCATGACTAAGATAATAACCACTTTCAAAGAATTCCTAAGTGAGAATATGCAAAACTACATCGATAAAAATCTCTCCCCTCAAGAGGTGGAGTGGCATGGATCACTAGGATTGCAGTTTCTCAATGCAGATTTCCAAGAGGAAAAGAAAAAAGACTGGCAAATTAGAATGTCAGAAGAGAGCTTCAACAATTGGAATAAGAAAATGGATTGTTATTTTTTGTTCTTTGATGGGGCGAAAAAAGGTAATCTGAGGAATGCAGGTGAAGGTGGAGTCATCAAGAATATGGAGGGTCAAATTGAGCATAGGTACGCGTGGGGACTAGGCCAAGACACCAATACCCAAGCAGAGGCGATGGCACTGTTGCAAGGTCTCAAGATTTTGCAAAAGGTGCACATCAAGGAAGCAAAGGTCATTGGAAATTCTCAAACTCTCATAAAAATGCTAGTGGAAAATTCAAGTCCGAAGGATCTCTGGCTAACTAGATTGATGGCAAGAATTAAAAAGATTGCCAGCTCCTTTCAAAAGATAAGTTTCTTCCATGTTTTGAGGAACAAAAACAAAGAGGTGGATGTGGAAGTAAATAGAGCTGCTCTTCTTCCTACGGGCACTCTATTATGGGATGAGAAGGAAAACTGGGATCCAATTCCTTAGTTTTGTTTTATGTTTTTTTGCCTTTTTCTTCAACATTTTGTATGTGTCTTTAAGTTAGGGGATATCTCATCGCTAAAGGGAATTTTGGAACCCAAGAAACTTCATTATGTCAGAATTAGAGATGGGGGGATTCTGGTTATGGGGGAACATTGTGAGATGTCCCAACAATCTTGGAAGCTTGTAAATGGGCATTTATGCCGAGAATTTTAATACCAAAACATAACCGTTACTGTTAAAAAAAAAAAAAAATTAAAAATGGGTCCATCTCACCTTAAAAGAGATTCATTTAATTATCTATGGGGCTTACCATGAGACAACAAAATCGAAACTAGGTGCAAGTAAGAACAAGAAGCCTGATCGATCGAACAGTTGTTGAGAAGCAGATTGATGACTAGCATCTTGTCGCGCCATAGAACACAAAACTTCTTTCATCTGTTCATGGCATACATTCGCTTATCGAAAGATGCCTTTTGGTCTAAAAAATGTTGGAGCTACGTTTTAGCAGGCCATGTCTTTTTCTTTCCATGATATCAAAAACATAGTCTAGGATTATCTCGATGATTTAGCGTCATAATCTCGCAAGAGAGTTGATCATCCCACACACCTCCGACTTATCTTTGAGTGATGTCGCTACTACCGGATCCGCTTGAATCCAAAAAAAATGCAGTTTTTGTGTTAGATCGAGTCATCTTCTTGGTTTCATAGTTTCAACAATAGGGATCATGGTAGATCCTCTAAAGGTTGAGGTGATAGTTCAGTTGCCTCCCCCGTGCACAATTCCTCAGCTTCAGAGTTTATAGGGAAAAGAGAACTTCTTACGGCGTTTCATTGAAAACTATGCCGAGATCACAAAGGGTTTCATGCATTTACTAAAGAAGGATGTTCCTTTTCATTGGGATGAAGCCACTCAATGCTCTTTCTAAGTGTTGAAACACGCCCTCACATATACCCCTCTGCTTCAACCACCCAATTATAATAAATATTTCTTATTGTACTTGGTCATTGCGGAATCGACCATCGGTATGGTCTTGATTCAGGAGGATAATTTTTTCTCGGAATATGTGATTTATAACCTGAGTCGAGGCCTGGTTGGACTTAAAATCAATTATTCCCACATTGAAAAACTTGCATTGGCAGTAGTTCATGATGTCCAATGGTTCCGTCATTACATATTGTTTCGCAAGACCACCATCATTTCCATTGTGAATCCGTTTCAACACGTGTTGAAACGATGTGTGATCAGCGAAAAGATGAGTATATGGATATTTATCCTCCAGGAATTCGACTTGGATTTTGTTTCAGTGAAATAAAAAAAGTCATTGGTCTTTGCGGAACTCATTTCAGAACTTTCGATCGAATAAGGTGATGTTATACCCGAAGAGTCACCTATCAAAGGAGACATGTTTCTGATCATGTCTTCATGCCCCTAGTATAGAGATATACTATTCTATCTCTAGACTTTGAAGTTCCCTACCTCTTCTTCTCATAATGAGCATCACCGTATACAACATTGGGCCAAGAACTATCTCATACTCGAGGACACTCTGTATCGTCGAGGTGTAGATTGCATCCTTCATCAGTGTCTCATTCATGAAGAATAAAAAATCATGCTTAACGATTGCCACACTGGAGCATGTGGTGGTCACTTGACAGGGTTGGCAACAACCCAAAATATTCTATGAGCCAGTTACTTTTGGCTGACGTTAATCAAAGATTTTGTTGAATTGGTCAAGAAATTCCAACCGTGTCAGATATTCTCTCGGAAGATGAGGGCACACCCCACTCCCATGTTTGTCGTCATCACAGTTGGTCCCTTCACCAACTGGGGGATTTATTACACTACATGCAACCCTCCTTCCACAAGGGGGTACCATTACATCATCGTAGCAATAGACTACTTCATGGAGTGGGTCAAAGCTATGCCAATGTTTAAAGATGATGGTGATACCGTAGCTCTCTTTTTGTTTAACTAGATAATAGCAAGGTTCGATGTCCCAATAGAGATTGTCACTGACCATGGCAGTCATTTTCATAACAAAATGATGTCTAAGTTAACATCAAAACTAGGGTTGAGGCAAGAAAATTCATCACCCTACTACCCACAAGAGAATGGTCAGCTAGAAGCTATGCATAAATCCCTTAAGACTATTTTACAATGAACGATCAATTCAGCCAGGTCAAATTGGCATTTGATGTTGTATTCAATATTATGGGCCTATTGAAAGTCTATTAAGACTGCAACCAGTTTCTCACCTTTTCAACTCATTTACGGGCTGGAAGCAGTCTTACCTATAGAATTCCAAATCCCCTCTCTAAAGTTGGCAGTAAAGTTGGCATCGAGATGCAGCCTATTCTAATGAGGCTCACAAACAAAAATTGAAGTGTCAGAATGATTGGTCCATCCATCCTCATATTTTCTATGAAGGCGAACTTGTCCTAGTCTATCACCAAGATAAGGACCCTCTGGGGGCAGGCAAGTTCAAACCCATGTGGTTTGGACCTTTCATCGTGAAGGAGGTTCTAAAGAAGGGTTCTTATCATCTGGTGGAATTTGAGGGAAATTCTTTGGCATAGCCTAGAAATGGGCTCTACCTCAAGAAGTATTACTCGTAGGTGGGTTGCCTTGGGTGACTTCTTGTAACATATGTATAGACTTATAGATTTTCTTTTTAGCCTTTGTCTTTTTGGTTTTATGGACGTGTCATTTTTGATGTCATCTTTTTCATTGTGGCAGATGTCAAGTGATCAAAGGTGTTTGTTAGGTTTGTGGACGGTGCTAGCTGACACACTCGGAGGCTTTCTTCCATAGCTTGGGTGATTTTCACACCTCAGGGCCAATTGCTATCTTTAGGAGGTATTTGTTTAGGTGATGCCACAAACAATCTTGTTGAATACAATGCAGCATTAGAGTTTCTTTGTGACGCTTTGTCGCATGGTATCTCTCACCTCTGGGTCTACCTAGATGCTCAGCTAGTTGTGTCTCAGTTAAATGGGGTTTACTGCATTTATGATCCTACTCTACACCGAGGGTCCCTTAGGGTACGTCTCTTAGAATGAATCTTTGATTACATTACATATATCCACGTTCCTAGGAGTTTGAATCAAATCATGGATACTCTAGCTAATCGTGTATTAGATTGGCATGTTGCACACATATCAGAAAAATCACACACACGCACATGTAAATACATTTATAAAATAGATGTAATCCATAAKACATAAAATATGTCAATACRCATATATATATATAAAATATCAGAGTACAAGGGTGGGTGAAAGCGCCTCAAAAATATGTCCAGTAAGAGTCACGGGGCTTATGCCCTGAAAAATATACAAAACGTGCTCTCGGCATGTAAGTAGTATAGCCTAGCTAAGGGTGGGACCTATTGCCCCTGTCRTAGTGAAAAAAAATGTTTTCCAAATGTTGGAAGAGACCCCAACTACATGAGGTTGCATCRACAGTGGGAGATCCTCGATCTCTGCCATAGGGACTGTACAAGTGAGCATGGTAAGGTTCCKCTCTACCAGTATCGATACTCTCTCAGCCTCTCCRGCTGGAGGCCCCCTTGCTATTGTTGTTGGTCCAACGGCTCCAGCTGGTCCTGCCTCTGGTCGAGGATGCTGCCTAGTCCTTAATAATTCTGTTGGACGCACTAGTCCCACATATGTACATAACAGATACTTAAGTGTCAGATACTCTGGTATACAAAAAAATGATATATATAAAAAGACATAAAAATTAAATAACTATGAAAATAAAACTTACCCATCTCTCCTTGCTCGGCCCCGGGAAGTAAAGGCATGTCAGGATCTCTAGAAACATTTATCCCGGCATAGGGGTAGTCCTCTATCGACAGAATCTGTCCTGACCACCAGTCAAAAAACTTGTCATCAAAGGCCTCGATGGTCCTCCCTCCCCCCTATCATGTTAACAACATTTACCATCTGCATAGCACTAGGAGAGAGGTCTCGTGCCCTCGTATAGTCTCTCGAGGACTGAGACTGGGTACTCTCTCGAAGAAAAAGGAACAAAAAATGGTCCCAAACATGAAGTTTCAGTGCTCCCGTATATGACACTCTGTTAGATGTCTCTTCATGCAATCCAGCATGGCTGTGATCTAGTCGAAAATCTGTGCATTTAAGCATTGTACCACACAATGCATGTGTGCTCCAGAAGCTTGATGTAAAGCTGTGGATCTAGTGATCCTCCCAATGAGTAGAACTATCACTTTGAGTGATAGGTTGTTGATCTTATGTATAGGCACCTTAGAACCTACTTTCTCGGGACCATCCTCGCAATGGATTCCAATCAACTCTTTAATTTTGTGAGGCCCAGAGGGAAAAGTACACAAGTAGATTGGGTCCCCTCTCCTTGAGAGACCAGTCATCAAGTAAATATCTTCAGTCATTGGATTCAACAACTACCCCTCTAGCATGAATGCCTCTACGTCAGGATGCCAATAATCTTTCAATGCATTTATCAACCTAGGTTGTGCCCTCATAAACGGACACTAAAAGAACTTTAACAACCTGCATTGTGAAAAAACAACGATAGCAGCAGGGTCCTTGGAGACCAAAAAATAAATGTCCTCATGCTCCCTCTCTCTCCAATGCACATACATCTTGCAAAATGACAAATGTGTGGAGGGTTAATTCTTGCATTTTCAATTTTATTTTTTTTTCCATTTATTTTAGGGTGTACGCAGGCTGTCTTGGGGACAGTTGCATGTGCATGCAGGCAAATTATCTTAATCCCGCGTCTACACATGGGTTGTTCTTGGACAACCCATGTACATGCAAGGCCGACCTATTTAAAGGTCAACACCCCCTCAAAAAAACAAAAACAAATGAAAAATTGAAAGATGGAAATGCAAGAGAGGTTAGTATGTACTTACTTGGTCCAAACGGAAGTTCGTTTGATCCACCGAAGCTCTCAGAATCAACTATTTTGGAAAGGGTTTTTTTTTTACTTTTGGTCAATTCTCAATTTACAATAGTGATAATGAGCTGCCAACATTCTATTTATAGACTTTTTGGCCCCTTTTTGTCATTTTTTGGACCCTTTTGTCATTTTTTCTAGCTTGAAATTCGTTTACTATGGTTCTTGAGTTTCTTGGGGGATATTACGATAAGTCTTACTTTGGATAGTTGGGAAAGTCTTTGAGAGTTGGGTCATTTTTAAAGGTCTTTTGGTAAAAAGTCATTTTTCCAACTTTATGCATGTAAGATAGGATTCCACCTCCACTTGTTGCACCTCGTTGTATTTTTCTCTTTTCCATAGGATTGATCCCACTGAATTGCAACACAAAACCCTCACTGTTGCTCTAGAAATGTCGTAATTTAGTGGTAGAGCCTACTTTCACATGGATGCCCTAGGTAGATCCTGGTTGCATTTTTGGCATCCATTCCGTCACTAATGACATAGGATCAGGAGTCCTTATTAGTTTTTCCTGATTACGAGTTTGAGCCTCATTTTCATGACACATTATCACTCTTGACCTCACCCTCAAGACTCCCAAAACACAACGGGTCTTCTTTTAAGCCCATTTCAGACCCTCTAAACATGAAAAGATTTCCGAGCAATCTTGTTGTCCTTCACACTCGCCAAACTAAAATTCAAAGGCACGTCTGTCTGGTGGTAGTTTACCCCTTTTTCTGTATGGATGGTCAAATGAATGAACGAAGGTATACTCTAGGAGCATCAGTTCTATAGAAGAGTATTCTCAGGTATAGATTTACCCCTTTTTTGAGCCTGAGGGACTAAATTTATGGTAAAGGAACCCTCACGGAGTCCATAGATAATCTCTTTATAGACTCCCTAAAATTTAAAAGATCATCGAGTGACCTTGTTTCTTCACACTCGTTAAATTGGTCCAGAAGAACACCCCTTATGGAGTCCATTGTTAAGCTCCTTTCAGACTCCTTAAATATGAAAAGATTTTTGAGTGATCTAGTCCTTGTCACAGTCGTTAAAATGGTTTTGAATAGACATATTTTCAGTGCTAGTTTACCCCTTTTTCGAACTGACTAGACTACCTTCGAAAAAGGTACCCCAATGGAGTCTCCTTTCACACTTTTTTTAGACTCTCTAAAAATCAAAAACCGCCGAGCTTACCTTCTCTAGGCTCTTTAAAATTGCATCGAAGGACGTTATCATTGTGTGTTATGAATTGCATTTGCATTCCCACATATTTGGCCTAATGTCAACTCCATGTTTCTCTCAACTAAACCATTTGAAGCATGCCTTATATGCAAGCCTTGTAGCACTTTGCCTCTACATCTTGACACCTTGACCCATGGAGGATTTTTCTGAGTGTCCCTTTCCTACATATGTCCCCTTGCTCTGAGCATCTATGTGTTCCTTTCATTTGGAACTAGTATGTCTACGACACTCATTCCTCCTTTGTAACATAGCATTATTTTATTCTTTTTCAAACTTTCCAAGATTATTGAAAAAGAAAAAAAAATCAAATATACCCCCAAAAGAGGAAAGGAAAAGTATTTTGTTTTTATTGGCAGCACAATGAGTCACCCTTGAAAAAAGCACATCCTTTTGTTTGTTCGTCAATATATGGGATTTAATGTGACTTTAGGAAGTTGTTCTCGCTACATAGAGTCGTGTCCTCCTCCCTTTGGTTATCCTTCCAAACATATGGAGAGTTTGCGTTGCCTCCTGCATCGTGAAATTATGTCAATGCCATGCTGCCTGAGTCTCATCATTTGTCATGGTTTTTTCTAAGGGAAGTTATACTAAACTTGAGTCGGCCCTTCTGCAGTTTGTCTCTTGTTCTCATTGTTGGCCACCCTGAAAGACCAATCAAGTCCTTGCTCAAAATTAATGAAGTTCTCTGCATTGATAACCAATATCCTCTTGTATGTTTCTAACGAGCCATCGAAGACCTCTCGGTAGTGAAGGCGTACACTGATATTACACTCCTACTCAAGTTTTGAAGATTTCAAATTTGTTGCTCGAGCTATGAATACCTCATCTCCAGCCATCAGGCATCATTGGCTTCTCAAAGATGGATACCATACATGTATATATTTTGATTTTGAGATGTAGATCCGATGTGTATTACTCGTGACTACACTTTATATAGTTATATGACATGGATATGGAATGTATTTGATTGGCATCCATGATTTTATTTCATCCTGAGCATGGGTATGGCAGCCTCGATGAGACAAATTATTATTTTTGTAGTAGTTGGTGCATTATGAAGAGGAGCCCAGGACAGAGTTCAAGGAGCCATTCTGATCTCATATTGTAAGTTAATTTTGTGAGATTAATATAAATAAGTACGTTTTTCGTCCCGCCAAATGATGTCTTAAACTTATATGATTTGTTTACAATTATTGTTTATGATGTATAACCCACTAATCCATATGTAAAATGGATTCTTGTAGTTTCTTGTTTGTCTTTTGGTGAATGCAGGTCAGCCTTGGGAGGAGACTTGTAGTTAGGAAACTACTAAGCGCAAAGGGATTGACACCAGACACGGAGTTTAAGGTATGCCTTTCGGATCCCTCTACCTTGTCTTTTATGTATGATTGTGGGGTAAGATCGAGATAGTTGATAAAAAGTAAGAGACTTTAGATGGTTACTCTGCCTACATTTTAGAACCCTAGTGTAGTCCATAGAGGAGTTTTCCCACTATAGCAATAAGGAAAGAATACACTCGTTACCTGATGGACTTGTGTTATAAGGATAGAGGTAACCAGACATTTCTTTTTGCATTAGAATATATATAGAATTATGGTTGACCATATTCTTATCATTTAACTTGTGGTAATCTGTTTTTAGGGATTTAAGCCAATGGAGATGTTCAATTCCAAGGAACTCAAATAAATCAGGTTTACCTAATTTACATTATCAATAATTAAGTATGTTATTTTTTAATTTTTTCATGCAACTATCAGGAGAGAAAACTTTTATTCGATCATAAGGAAATCAAACCATGGAGACTTTGGTGAATATATATATTTTTAATGCAAGGAAAAGTTGTTTTATTTTTTTTCACTTTTCCATTTAAAACAGTAAATATACACTTACTAATTGTAGTATCACCAGGGGTGCTTACCCTATTTCCACCACTAGCGATGTTGGGGTTGTTGATAGGGGAAGACTGAGAAAGTCCCTTTGAGTAAACTACTTTCATATTTCAATGGGGACTATGAACTAAAATGATTTGAACTTGGATATGTCATTGAATTTCCTATGGGGATAAGTAGTATCTTAGGTAAGTTTTAATGGTTTTGAATTCTTGTTGTTTTGTGGGGTCTCAACCAGTGCACCAGTTATAGTGGAACTTGTAAGCCCGAAAACTAGTCATAAAATGTGTCTTGTTTGTTATTTAGTTGTACAAACTAATTGAAAATAATTTTAAATCATTTTGGATGCCTTGACATATTTCCCTTGTGAGGAATCATCTCAGGAGCAACACTACCTACATAAAACTATGAAATTATTAATTCCCTTTTATTACAAATTAAGAATTGACCTTTTATGAATAACCTATGTCATTCAAAAAATGGGAATGGGTACGGAGATGCAAAAGAAGCTATAAAGCATGATATGGATGCAATGAGTGTTTAATTTCTAGAAGCAAATAAAATATTTAGTGGGGATCAGTGGGGAGAAAGTACTAGAGGAGAAAATATATATCCCTAAGCACCATGTAGCAGAAGGAAATAATACACTTGCTACTTGATGGACTTGTGTTATAAAGAGAGAGGTAGATAGAAAATCCTTTTGCATCAAAGTATATATCGAATAATGGCTCACCATATTCTTAGCATTTACATCATGGTAATTGTTTTGTAGGTCTTTAATCCATTAGATATGTTCAATTGTGAAAGCACTCAAATAAATCAGGTTTAGTTAATTTATGTTATCAATAATTTAGTATGTTATTTTTTATTTTTGTCTTGCTAATATTTCATACCATATTTGTTCCTTCCATTGATTTGAAGGTTCATGAAGTTTATAAGGTCAATATTTATAAAGTTGAAGGAAGAATTTGAGCTTCTAGAGCGTATCAAAAATAAATAATGATATTACTTCGAGGAAAATTGAAGAAATGGCAAGAAATCCATTCCCTTGCATGCATACGAAAAAATTAAAACACTTGAGTGCTTGTCAAAAGTAAAAATGGGTCCATCTCACCTTCAAAGATATTATTTTAATTTTCCATGGTGCTTACCATGAGATAGAAAAATCAAACTCATGTGCAAGTAAGAATGAGAAGCCTGACCGATCCAATCGTTGTTGAGAAGCAGATCGACAACTAGCATCTTGTCGTGCCATAGAACATGCACATGCATTAATATATCAGGCCATCGGCCCACCGATATTCAATTAATACACTTATCCATATTTATCCTGATCTGGTGACACATCAACTTTCCAACAATGCATCTGAAAATCCAATCATCAGCTTCCACGTGGAAAGGTGGAACCCACCGAAGACACAATTCAACACCCCTAAGCTGGGTGACACATTTCACCCCCTGCCACCTCAACATCAATGTAGAAAATAGAAAACTTTCATGTGTTCGTGAGACCCAGCTGATGTCAACATGACATCATCACAACTTAAAGGTTATGCGGTTTTTCATTGAGCCAGATCGAGGGATCTCATTAGTTTATAGGGTGCGATCAACGATCCATATTAAACAAGCATTTCTCATTTTCTAGAGTCCATGGAGCCATATCAATGGATATCATTGGTTTGAGACCAACGAAAAGGATCATCTTGACCATTGGCACATCCATGGAGCATGTTCTCCCATTTCCCCCAATGTCAAGATATGTCAGCATGCTAGTGAATCTTTGTTAGAGACAACCAACAATTGCCACATGGACAATTGGAGTCCGTTAAATACATAGGTAAACTTGGTGGCACGTGTTATCCCCTACCACATTAGCATAAATGTGGAACAATATTAGATTTCCATGTGTATAGAATGACATTGGCATGACTCTATCCATCAATTAGTCAATTTTCACATTTGATCGATCTGAATAAATGGCTCTTATTGGTTTCAGATCGACGGTCTGGATTATATCAGGACACCAAACTCTAGTTCCAACACTTCTCCAAATTGGCCCCGATCCGGTAACACATCATCATGCCAACAAAGCTCTATGAAGGATCGATGGCCAAGATTAAACTCTAAATTAACATTCCAGATTAAATTATAGATCGACGACTTAAATAAAATATTGACCCTGACATCACCGGACCACCGGGATGCATAATCCAATGATATTCCTCATATTGAGCCAGATTTGGTGACACATCATCATGCCAATAGGAAATTTTTCAGGACAACCAACAACTACCATGTGGAAAGGTCATCATGCCTTAGTTGATTTCTGGATTTTTGTGGAGCAATATCGACGACTCTTGTTAGTTCGATATTAATGTCTAGGCTCATATTTTTCATCAAACCACCAAGCCATCAATGAATCAATGGAGCGTATCCTATCTTCTCTATCGATTCGAGATACGTCATCATGTCAACATATTTTCCATATGTATATATATATATATATATATATTTTAATTTTATATAGTTTCCGTCATCATTTTGATGACAATGTTATTTCTCTTTCCATGACAGTTCGGTCTTACTACAAGGTTGGGTTCTTGTTACTTCAATGAATAATTTGACAAAAGGAAGTTCTCTATTCACGAATGTTCATGATTTTATCGTTTTTATTTCGATGAATGTTCATGTATAGTCATTGTTCGACCGATGACTATTTCGATGAACCATCATTGATCTGTCGAAAAATGTTCATATTTTAGTCATTACACATTCGATGAATGGTCATTTATTTTCCATTGAATGTTCATGATTAATGGTTTCTACTTTGATGAACCTTTCGACAAATTTTTATGGTGTAGTTGTTTCTCTTTATAGGAAACTTTTTTTTCTCTTGTGATAGTTGAGTTGTCAAAACAATGACATGACCTGAGTCGTAGTTGTTTTGACCCACCGGTGATAACAAAAATGGGTTCAAGACGTAATATGAATACTAACGTGATACCAATGAATATTTCACCAGACGAACGACTAACTATTTCATCGAAACTATAGTCACACAAACGATGAATTTTTGTTCATCGAAAGAGTGTCAAAATTATAACAAGGAAAAATGGGTTCATACTTTAATTGGTAGCACAACATGTTTGCGACACAAAGGTGTCGAAAAAGTGTCCTAATGTACTAGTGATATATCCATCACTATACCTTAGGTTCCCACCACTTCTTTTGTTTAAATGGTCGCACTTTATTAGTATTGTTGTCTCACTGCTTATTGTTGCTACATCACCATTCGCTTCCATTACTTATTGCATTGAAGCCATTCTTGACCTCTATCCACCTACATGCTTCCATTTTCAACAACCTTGGTTGAGAACGTTTTTTATGAGTGGTCATCATTTTCCATGTTTCTTTTTGCAGTTGATTTCTTAATTCATGTTCCATGCACCCAAAATTTCATTGCAAACCTCTCATTCTATCTAGTTGATCTTAATATTATTCCTTTGTCACGCTTGGTAACCAACCATGACAAAGGTACACATTGGAGTCTCCTTTCATCTTTTTTCATATTCCCTAAAAATTAAAACATCGTTGAGTGAGCTTGTTTCCTTTCACACTCGTTAAATGGATTTGAAAGGAAATCTGTTTGGTGTAAGTATAACCATTTTTGGATCAAATGGACTAATTATGAAAAAGGAATACTCTAGTCAACATTGGCCAAAATAGTTCTCCCTTATATTTTTTTATACTTTTGGGGGCTCGGGAAACTAAATTTATGAAAAATACTACATATGGAGTCTTCTTTGTCCTTTTAGACTCCCTAAATATGAAATGATAAAATAAGCATTTTCTTTCTTGGGATATTCAAATTCATGAGATTGTATATGGAGTTTTATTTTGGATATTTCTAGACTCCTTAAATATAAAAAAGACCATCGAGCACCATTCTCTACCCCGGGCTCGAGAATTAAATCCATGGGTGAGAATGTCGAGCATAAACATGAAATAGTGAAAAGTTGTTCGGGTGTTGTCCATCTATTCATCTTCACAAATGGAAGTTATCCATTGAGCCACCCTAAAAAATTGCACATGTTTTGCATCCATGTACAACATTTGGGTTATCCATTGTCTCTCTTGGGTTATCCATTGTCTCTCATTCATTACCATATCCATGATTCCTCATACTCCATTGACTCATTACTCTTCTAGTCATCCATGGAACATTTATAGTTTTTGTCTTTATCGAGTCAATGTTTCCAAGTCAAGTAATTTTTCATGTTGATTTGTTCAAGGGAATTTAGCCTATGTCATTTGTTTTCAATCCTTTATCCCATTCATCCCGAACATCCCCATGTCAGTTGTGATATACTATTACACTCTTCACACCATATACCTTTACATGTTTTGTTTCCATTGATGAGAGATACATCAAGGCCCTCCTTTTATGGATTTCATCATATCATCTCTAGATCATTATCGAGGTTTGAAATCTAGAAACTAGTTAGTACCCTTGGATTTGTAGACATCAATGGAAAATTGTCTTGCATTTCAATACTAGGTTTACATCATTGGCTCTAATTGAATGAATCTACAAGCATTCAACTTCAACTCATTTATTCACACTCGCTAGATTTGTTGGAAAACTAAGAGGGGGGTGGTGAATCAAATGTTACTATGATTAAAAAATTATGCCCATTTTAAACTCTTTACAGAACACTCAATGATGATCAAAATAATGCAGACATGTAAGCAATAGAATATTCAACATCAATCACACACATGAAATATACAGAGACAAATATTTCCTGAGGAAACCCATAAAGGGAAAAACCTCTTATTCTTGATATGATAAGCCATCTTTATTTTCTGTACATTATCATTCTTATGATCTCCAACTCCTCTTGAGGATACAACCTCTATTTTACAAGCAACAACTTGTTGAGATCTTCAACGCTCTGGTTTCTCTAGCACCCACTAGAAGGAAGCACAAATTCCCTGGGTGTTCCAGCAACAACTGGATGAAAGCACCAACTTCCAGAGTGTTCCAACACCAACTGGATGGAAGCACCAAATTCCAGTCACACAGGGACCAACCTGTATAATAGAGAACAATAGTTTTCCCTTGCACCACCCTTCCACCCTATTTTTTCTAGATGCAACCAGATGGAAGCTACAAATCCCTGTGTTCAAGTACCTACTTGAACCTCTGAGGACACCAGTCCTCCCTAGCACCTCCCTACCACCCTGAAATATAAATATTTTCTTTATTGAATTTATCACACTGATACAACATTTATCTATGGCTTACCGATCTCATCATTGTTCTGATACATTGTTCTTCTCTAAATGCATCAGTGTCTCTCTCCTTACGTCTACTACGCTTTATGTTCTTCTCTCAGATATGCATTTTTGTTCCTTTCTTCTTTTGCGCTTTATGTTGTGTGTCTTCTTTCCATTCTATGCACCACGCCTCTTTTGTGCGCTTCATCTCCTGCACATAACATGCTTCTACTCACATCAATCATGCTCAACAGCCCCATAATATCTTCTTTGTTCTGCATTTTTATATTCTCTGTGAACCAACTGCATCCTCTCCACCCTACCTCTGCATGATCTTCACCATTACTTCATAGATAACTCACAGTTCTCATACACTTCTCTGTTCTACATATCGTTTTTCATGTAGAGTCCTCTTCCTGATCATCATGGCCACTCTTCATCATCCCTAGAGGTTAACTCAATGTGTTCATCATCAATGGGATTATCCTGATATTCTATGCCTTCTCTGACAGTGTGACTCTACGTCTTCTCTTTCACAGTCAAGCTTATCCACTGATCTCTCTATTGTAGTTACAAACTTTGACATCTATCAATTGTCTCTATGACGAGTCTTCATTCCACTGGAATTTACTTTGAGACTCTTCGGCTCCTCTGGCAGTCACCCTGAGATTCTTCAAATTCTCTAGTAGATGCAATCAATTTTTTTCTATAGTTACAATTAGTCCATCTCTAGCAGTTACTGAGAGAACCTCTGTGCGCTCATGTCTTTGCACCTTTTCCCTTCTTGAGAAAAAATTCATAGTAGGTGTTAGTTTTTCTGACTAATCCCCTTTCTTTCACATGATCAGTGGCTATGACCTAAGGCCATGCACTAGGGTGCTTCATGATTTCGTGTTTCACTATCTTCTGCTATAAGTTGCCTTGAGTCTCCCAGCTCGTGAAATCTGAAATAATCCATATCAGATCAATGGTCTAGATATTTCCCTTTAATTGACGACTGCAATCAAATCGTGATTTCATGTTTCATGATTTCCTACTGTGAGTTGCCTCAAATATCTCAACTCATGAAACTTCGAGGTGGATCTAGCAATGCTATCTCCTTCCCTTATCTTTTGTTGACGTGACCATTGGCTGTGATCATAACCCTATTCGAAAAGGAATTTCGCTATTTCGGTGATCTCTGTTGTAGATCCTAGCGACGTGCTAGATCCTCCCTTAATATTCATCAATGTAACCACCAACTATGACTAGGGGCCAAGCAAGAGGGGTGCATCGTGATTTCTCATATCGTGAACTCCTGCTATGAGTTGCCTCGAATCTCCCAACTCATGAAAATCTGAAATGCTTCATATCAGATCAACGGTCAAGATTTCTTGGTGATTTGATGGCCCAAATCATTTCGTGACTTTGCATATCATGAGTTCCTACAACTCTCACCTTTGACTTCTCCAGCTTGTGAGTCAGCAAAATGTTGATCTCTCACCACGTGTCCTTTGGATCCAATGATTGCTATCCCTTTGCASTCCAATCCAATGGCTACGTTCTAATCTCCTCCTCTATGCACTCCTCTTGTCTGCAATATGATCTGAAAACCATTGGGTATTCGAGATTGGTGATCCAATGGCCACTGTCGCTCCTCCTCCTGAGCTTACGCATCCTCTTGACTTGGAATAATTTCTAAGTGTCAAAGTTTCTATGAGCCTTGATGACTTTGGGTCTCATATGCATTTCTATGAATGCTATCTCTCCTCATCTTTGGTAATGGTCATGGTGCACACTCACATTCTGCGTGAAACTCTGATCTATTCCTCTTGAGCTTCTTGAACTTTTTCTTTTGTGTCTTTGCTATTGTTCTTGCTATGCACACTTTTTCGGTAAACCTGCCAAGATTTTTGTTGTTCTTTCCATCAATGACAAGAACACTCTACCTGCAAACATGCCAACAATATCCCCCTTTGGGATTGATGGAAACATTGAGCGACTGCACTATTCTTCTTAGACCTCCAATTGTATTATGACCACACCTTTTCTCCCTCTTTGACATCAATGTCAAAGAAAACATGCTCCCCTTGAGTTGTTGCAATAATTTTTGGAGGTATCAGATATTCAACCAATACATACTCACCCTGATAGGATGGAATCTCTTAAGTTGATAAAGGGGTCATGCCCAAATTATGGATAATATATTGAAAAGGTGTCTTGGCTAGGGGTTTAGTAAACATGTCTGGGATTTATTCTGTGGAAGGAAAGTAATTCAGTTGACCATCTTTGTTTGTAACCTTATATTTGAGAAAATGATACTTTATTGGGATATGTTTCATCTTTGAATGGAGAATAGGATTCTTTGAGACACTAATGGCACTGGTTTTATCACAGTGAAGTGGAATTGGATCATTATAAGTTACCTTCAAATCTGCAAGAGTTTGTAACATCCATAAGTTCTGAGTGCAGCAAGTAGTAGCAACAATGTACTCTGCTTCTTTAGTTGATAATGATATAGATCCCTGCTTTTTACTAAGACATTCTACTAACAAATCACCTAAGAAGAATTCACCTCCACTAGTGCTATTTCTCTCATCCAAACAATTTTCCCAATCAACATCTGAATATGTAGTTAATTGTAAGTTATGATTTCTAGGATACCAAAGACCATAAGTCATTGTACCCTTGAAATATTTGAAGATCCTCTTGACATATGCTAAATGACTTTGTTTAGGGGAATACTAATAATGACCTACCATACCAACATCCTGTAATATAACATGACGAGATGTTGTGGTGTACAAAAGACTACCTATCATTGATCGATATGTTCCTTGATCAACATCAGGTGAAATATCATATTTACTGAGCTTGAAACCAACCACCATAGGTGTACCAACCAGAGAGGATTCCTCCATTTGAAACCTCTTTAACATCTCTTTCAAATATTGTTCTTGAGAGATAAATATTCCTGCAGAACTCTGATTGATTCGTAAACCAAGAAAATATGAAAGTTCTCCTATCATGGACATCTCAAACTCAGTCTGCATTGAATTAACAAACCACTGAATTGAAAGGTCATTAGTGCATCCAAAGAAAATGTCATCTACATAAACCAAAACAACTAATAAATCATCACCTTCAAATTTTATATATAGATTACTATCAACAATACCTTTCTTGAACCCTTTGTCTTGTAGAAATTTGTCCAGTCTATGATACCAGGCTCGTGGTGCCTGTTTCAGACCATATAAATCCTTTTTCAACTTACAAACATAGTTAGGATTATCTGTCAATGAAAATCCTTTAGTTTTCTCCCTGCATACTTCTTCTTCTAGGTCTCCATTAAGAAAGGCTGACTTAACATCCATCTGATATACTTTAAAGTTATTATGGTATGCATAGGCTAGAACCATTCTGATGGCTTCCAATCTTGCCACTGGTGCAAAAGTTTCATCAAAATATTGTCCTTCAACTTGTGCATACCCATTACAGACCAATCTGAATTTATTCTTAACACTTTGTCGTTGTTCATTTATTTTATTTTTAAACACCTATTTGGAGCCAATTACATTCTTATCTGTAGGTCTAGGAACAAGTTCCCAAGTATTGTTCTTCTCAATTTGATCTAGTTCCTCATTCATTGATTTTAACCAATTTTCATCTTCACTAGCTTCATTGAAGTTCTTGGGTTCCACCATGGATATGAAGGCTATATGTGATTTCTCGATGTTTTTTATTATCCTTCTCCTGGTTTGTACACCTTTGTCTTTCTCACCAATTATCTGACTTGCAGGATGATTCTTTTGAGTAATTCTGGAGGAAGGATTTGATGTTGTTTGTTGATTTGAGTGTGCTTGAGTATTTGCATCTTCATCTAACTCAGAGCCTTCCTGTTCTGATTCTTGGATCTGTTCAGCTTCA
>JASDQU010104818.1:23801-33973 GCA_032191745.1 Picea mariana | reverse complement strand
ATGACCTATAACCCTCACTCGACTAGGGGGTATGGATACATTATCGTAGCTATGGATTATTTCACAAAATGGGCTGAGGCAATGCCTACAATCAACAATACCGGAAAAATTTCATCCCTATTCATATTCAATCATATCATTACATGATTCAGAATCTCGCAAGCTATCGTCACCGATCACAGTAGCCATTTTCAAAATTTCATGATGTCCAAGCTTACCGAAAAGTTGGGTCTTCGACATGAACACTCAACCCCCTACTATCCATAGGCCAATTGCCAAGTTGAAGCGATAAACAAAATTATCATCATTATGATTTGACGGATAATAGGCATTCACAAGACAAGTTGACACACCATGTTGTTTTCAACATTGTGGGAATATCGGACATCCGTGAAGTCTACTACGAGATCTACGCCTTTTCATTTGGTGTATGTTATAGAAGCTATTCTGCTGATTGAATGTGAGATACCGTCATTGAAGCTATCCATTGAACTTCTTCCCAACACCTCTATCGAGGAAGAACGTCTATTGTATCTTATGCGATTAGACGAAACTCGTTGTGAAGCCACCCTGGTTATTGAAACCCAGAAGAAATGCGTAAAAGACCAATATGATAAGCATGTCAAGCCATGTGTTTTCTTCGAAGGTGATCTAGTTCTCCTCTATGAACATGATCGTGATTTACTAGGGGCCGAAAAATTCGAGGCTATGTGGCGCGACCCTTATATTGTCAAACGAGTGTTGGAGAGGGGAGCTTACAAGTTAGAAGATTATGATGGCATTCCTTTGAGTGAACCCAGAAATGGGATTTAATTGAAGAAGTAGTATGCTTAGACCATCTTTGCATGAGTGATTTTATTTTTACTGTATCATAATTTTGTGTGCTTTTCGTTATTTGGTTTCGACCCCCAACTACTTACCTTGCGTTGTGATTGGTTTCTAGATGTTGGTGTCTTATCTACCCTACGTTGGCTTCGCCGATGGTGCTAATCATAGTACTTAGAACCTAGCTTCTGTTTCTTGGGAAATCTATGCACCCATGAACGAACTTATCAGTCTACAAGGTGTTTGCCTCATTCGTGCAACCAATAATATCGTAGTATATAGCGCAGTCCTCGAATTGTTGACTGATGCTATTTCACTTGGGATTTGAAGACTGGTTGTATGACTTGGTTCACAGCTAGTAGTGCTACACTTAAGTAACATCTATACTATCTGAAGTCCTACTTTGTTATGGGTATATATACGAATTTGTCTCTTGGAACGTTACTTTGATTATATTGAGTATCAACACATTCCTAGATGTCTAAATACGTTAACTGATACATTAGCTAATTATGTGTTAGACAGACATTTGAGACATTTATAAATCCAATCACACATCAAATGTTTTATATAAAGCAAATTAAGCTGGTAGAAGCCTCATGTATATATATAACGATAAAAATGTTTTTTACAAAAAGTATTTTTTTCGTCCAAAGACCAAAATATCAAAATCTGAAGCCCCTGGCCTCTACAAAATAACATCATGGATGCTGCTCACGTAGCATACTACTTCCCGTGCTACCCTACAGAGTAGTCCGCTGAGTGAAATAGACACACCTATGGTGTGGCGCTGATAATGCCTCAGAATCTCATTGATCGAGATATCTGGGATGTCTGCCGTCAAACCCTCTAAATTCTGCTCGACCGCTGCATAATCATCAACATCCCATCCTGCCACTACAACTGCTTCCCCTTGCCTTTGAATGGGGGATGAGCCTGGAGGCCACTGTGGACCTACATCTGCATGATCAAAATTTTTGATTAGTCATTGGATAGAGAACATAAAAAACATCTTATATTCTAAAAATTCACAAAAATATCATAAAAGCAAAATGTTTTTCTTACCTAGGTCCCCCCACTAAAAACCCTCAGGTAAAACCAAATCAGGATCACCTCGAAAGTCCAACTCGACATAAAAATAATCGTCTATCATCAATATTTGGGGTCTCAACCAATTGAAGAATTCATCATTGTATTTTACAATGGGGCTTGCTACATGCCAAGCCATGCGATCACACCACCTTTTCATCCTCAGATCCTGTGGTGCTGGTATACCCCACTCTACCTGTAGGCGTAAATGAGGGACTCTTTCTAGAAAGAAAGATACCAAAATGGACCCATACCCAAATTGCTTCAGGTCCCCATTGTCGCTCTTGGTTAACTGTGTCTTCATATTGTGAAGAAGACCATCGCACTAGTTGAACACACGAGGTTCCGTGCATTCCATGAAATATTGAAAATAACTTTGGAGGGCCATGTGTGGAGACACACTTCCTTCCATCCATGCAATGGTAAACAAAATAGTCCAGAGAGTTAAATCCCGAACACCTCTGATAGCTACCTTACCTTTGCACCTTTTGGCCTTAGGTTTGCAATGCCGACAGATGTATTTTCTCATCGGAAAACCACCACCTTGAACTCCTTTTAAGGTCACATGTGTTCCACGATGGGATAATCCCATCAAAAAGTAAATTTCTTCGATATCCAAGGAAAGAACATGGACACCCACATGAAACACTTGTTGGTCTACATCCCACATGTGGACCAAGTATTCTAGTAACCTCAGTTGGGCTCTCATGCCCTGGATTTTTAAAAACTTTAATAATCCACACTGTCGTAGGATATTCACGGTCCCTGAATCATTCAAGGCCTCAAATTCATCATCCTCGTGTTCCCTTTCTCTCCACTCCAACATTTTGGCAATCAAATATTTGCATGGAGATGATAAAAAGGGATTAGCATCATCAATCGTTGCTTTTGAAATTATTTTTTGAGCAAACGCGTGGGTAATTTTTTGGGTTTTCGGCCGCCACAGACAAGATTTAAATATAGTGTGGGGTTTCCGCAGGTGAGCCATAGGGTGCCTATGGAAATCCTTGATTTCCGCAGGTCCCGATACTGGCCACTTGCGGCAGCCCCAGTGCGAGCCTACTGTCCCAAAAACTCATCCAAAAACTACCTTTTAACCAAAATAAATGAATTTTAATCCATTGAAAAAGAAGAGTATGATGAGCTTACCGTGTTTATGGAGACCGTTTGCTAAATGGTAGCCTGTGCTTCTCACAATCGACAACCGAAATATGAGGTAAAAACAGGGTTTCTAGACAAGTTTGGAATGAAATGCAAATGAAATAGCAATAAAGAAGTTTTATCCCTATTTATTTAACTTTTTTCTTTTTCTAATAATATTTTATATTATTTTAATGCATTTTATCATAATCTAAAGGTCTAATGGTCCCATGATTTTTTTTGTTTTTTGCAGGTGGAAAGACTACAGTCCTGAACAATGCTGTATGGATATTTTTTGATTCACTTTGCTACATATATCAGTCCTTTTTAGGGTTTTTCAGGAAAAAAAACCTCGAGCCTAGTCTTTGTTCGTTCTCGTGCTCGAAAATAAATGAGAACGTAACTGAGTATACTTTTTTCATTTTTTCATACTCGTCATGGAAACACGAAAAGCGAAACCCATGGAGTATTCTTTAAGTTCTTTTCACACTTCGTAAAAATGAAAATATTGTTGAGCAACCTTGTTCTTTTCACGCTCGTAAAAATATTTGAAGAAAACATTTGATGGGCGATAGTTTATCACTTTTTTGGTCTTGTCGAATTACTTTACGAAAAAGGAACTGAGAGAGTTCTCTTTAATGTGTTTTTCAGACTCTATAAACATGAAAAACACTGGAGTTTTCTTTCTTTGGATTTGTTAAACAAACATTGAAAGACCCACATGGGACCAAACCATTCCTTCTTAGGGTTTGTTAAAAATACTCCGAGGGACTCATCCGAAGGATCAACTTATATCAACAAGCATATGTTATCCTCCTCAAGCTTGCGTAAAAATAAATAGGTACTCACCAGAAATGGTGGGGGAAAATTTGAGAAAGAAATGTGTCTCTGTACCTATGTTAGTGGCAGTACTAGTTTCTCTTGAAAGTGACACCCCCTTCATCATTTGAATCTGGGTTGGGAAATCCATTTGTCTCTCATCTGACCTTCTGCAAGTCCATATCTTGGGTCATCTTTGAGTCAATGTTGCCAAGACCAGTGTCATGTCATTCATATGTTCAAGAGAAGTCCAAACAAGCCCTCTCTTGAGTCGTCCATTTGCATTGTCATTTCTTACCATGTCAGCCTTCGCTGTATCAGTTTCAAGTCATCTTCATACTTTGATCTACCTTAAATATGTTACTTATTTCGTGTCACTGATGTGGGATACATTAAGGCCCTCCTGTGATGAGTCTTTTCCTGTCAACTTCAACTCATCATCTGGGAACAAGACTTAGAAATCGTTTAGTACCTTAGAGCCTGCATGCCTCAATGGTAGGTTTCTTCACTTTCGATAGTGGATTCACATCATTGGTCCCTGATCAAGAGATTCTTTCGAGTGTTCAAATTCATCTCATTTATTCACATTCGATGGATTGCACTAAGTTACCTTGGGATTCATTGACATCAATGGTGATTTCCCTCATGCTTGTTAACGGTTTTCATCAATGACCGGTAATCAAGTGGTTTCTACCATGTTCTACCTCAACACTTGTAATCACATGGTTAGATTTGTACTTACGGACGACGGGATTGAAGACCCTAGATATTATCTTTTTGGTCCAGGTTGCGATTGAGTATTTGTGATTTGTATTGACACACATATTCATTTTGTATGTCTCGTGGCTGTGTCTAAATTTAAACTTTCTAATACATAGATCCACAGTGTATTCCCGGTGGCTATGTAGAATCTTGACAACATGGATCCACGGTGTATAAATTCGTGACCATGACTTGCATTTATGATTTCAATCACTTGTAGTCTGAGCATGGGAATGCCTACCTCATAAATGGTATAATTCTATGCATATGTGATTGTTTTCAGGTTCCTGCTTGGTGTGATCCTTGTTCCCGACACACACATGCATTTTACAAAGTATTTCGGCTGTCACATGTTCCAACCTCATACTTTGGGGGGCATTCTGTTACAAATTATTGTGGTCACTCTGATGATGACCCTACAGGCATGTGTTCAGGCTTCCAAAACAATCTTTTACATGAGGAAAATGACTAAGTTCTTCCCCTACAAGGCATATTTTTGGAATGACGCCACAGGCTGACAATGGTACACAGTGCGGAAATCCTTGATTTCCGCAGGCTGCTCTATGCCTGGCTTGCAGGATTTCCGCATTTTGCTATATAGGCAAGGTGCGGCGACGTTTGAAGCTAAGAAAAGGAAGAGGTTTCACGAAGTTTCTAGAAGAAGAATCTTCTAGAATATGAAGTGGTGTCCATATGATTGTGATCTTACTGAATTCTCTGATTTGGTGGGATCATCCTCATCCTAGTAACCACTTCATCTTCTCCTATATAATGATGGATTCTCATGGAAAAGGTTAAGCAAGATTGAGCAAAGAATTGTTAAAAGAATAAGCTGGAGACTATGTGAAGAATCCTGATACAATCGATGCTTGAGGCCTCCATTTGTCCATCAATCTTTGTGGACCATCTTCATACAAATTCAAAGCAAGTGTATGTGTGTGTTGAAACAAAGGACCACCGAAAGGGAACTTGCGACATCAAGGCAATCTGGTTGTATCTTCCACTTTTACTTAATATGATACAGTGACATGTTTCTTTCCCATAAAATCATTAGTGTTTTATTACATGACTCCTTGATCACATGTTTAGGTTTCCATTGAATCTACAATTATTTCTTTCACTTTGGTTGGTTTGTGTCATTGCAGATTTATTCCCACAAGAGCACTGGAGTGAAGCAAGGACAACAGAGATATAAGAAAGCAATATCTAAAGGCATGTCATCTATTCCTTCTTTGGTAGTAGATTCAATGGTAGTAAATTAGGGAAAGCGTCATGTCCTGTCTTGTTTTTTTCTAGATCTAGGTGGATCTAGGGATATTAGTTTATGTCTGCATTCACCAATTTATTCAATAACAATGGAACTAGAAGAAGATAGAATCATAGTTGGTTTCCATCAGGAGGTACAAAAAGCAAAAGATAAAGCATTGCATGATGTTCGACAACATAGGTATTCCAACAGAGGACGAACACCTTCAGTAAACACTCACATAACCAGATCAAAGATCAACACACCAATGTTTTCACGTGGTAAAACCCCTATGGGGAAACATTCACAACCCCAACCAACGCGGCCACTTGGAGCAGTTTATTAATGCAAAGAAAAATATTACAAAGAGATTTTAAAAGAGTGTTTCTCACAATTGATCATCGGCAAATGACCCTCAATTCTCTTTAAATAGATATCATGGACCAATAGGGTGCTAAGCCACAGATCAATGGCCGTTAAAATTGAGGAGAGTATGAACCGTCAGATCACTCTATGTTGGGAACATATCGTGACTGTCGGATTTCCTAATTACAAATGCATACTAATGCATACTAAAGAAACACACTAGAAAACACACTTTTACCTAATGAAACAATAGACCAAGTAGATCTTAACTAACTCCTAAGTGTCTAAATATCTTAACATCCCCCCTTAAGAATAACTTGGGATATGATTGAAGGATTTACAATAGTGAAACAATAGGAGAAGGAAGGACGCATTAGAGCTTATCCCCCCTTAATGAAAACTTCCTGAACTCCTAACATAGATTGAAGTTTGGAAAACTTCGCTTTTGTAAGAGACTTTGTGAAAATGTCTACAACTTGATATTCTGTAGGGAAAAAGAGCACTTCAATAACTTAATCATGAATGAAATTTTTGATGAAGTGCATGTGTAGCTCGATGTGTTTTCTACACTGATGTTGAACTGGGTCTTTGGCGAGCTTGATGGCACTCTGATTGTCACACCAAAGGCTGGTCTAATGCTAGTGCTAGAATCCAAACTCTAAAAGGATCTGTCAAAGCCACAGGGCTTCCTGAATTGCATTGACCGCTGCTCAATACTCTGCTTCTGTTGAAGAAAGTGCAATAGCCTGTTATTTCTTGCAGGCCCAAGTGACAGGTCTTGAACCAAGGCTAAAAACATAACCTGTAGTAGATACTTGATCATCAGGGTCACCGACCTAATCTGAATTAGTGAAACCAACCAATAAAGGAGTCCCCCCTGAATTGTAATGTATCCCGAACTGAACTATACCATGAACATAGCGAAGTATCCTTTTAGATGCTTTCCAATGGATTTCATGGGGCATTTTCATATACTGGGCAACAAGACCAACAACAAAGGAAAGATCAGGATGAGTATGAGTCAAGTATAAGAGGCTACCAACTAACTGACGGTACAGGGTGGCATCAACTTCAAGAGAAGTACAGGTGGCAGTAAGCTTGACTCTAGACTAGAAGGGAGAAGGGGTTGGTTTATAATCATCCACGTGAAAGAGACAAAGAAGGTCATAAGCATACTTAGAGTGGGAAAGAAAAATTCCTTCATTGGTTTGCAAAACTTGGAGGCCAAGGAAATAGTGCAAAAATCTTAAGTCTGTCATTTCAAATTTTGTCTTAAGGCTGGTTTTCACATGGTTTAAAAGTTTTGAGTCACTACCAGTAAGGATAAGGTCATCAACATAAAGGACTAGTATTATGAGATGGATTCCTACTTTCTTGGTATAAACATTAGGATCATAATGGCATCTAGAGAATATAGTGGCAATAAAAAAGCTATCCATTTTGGCATACCAAGATCGGGGAGCTTTCTTGAGACCATAAAGAGATTTCTTGAGGTGACAAACAAGGCTAGAGTCATTATGGACATAGCGTTCCATGTAGATTTATTCTTGTAAATCTCCGTGCAAGAAGGAGGATTTAACATCCATCTGATGAACCTCCCATTTATGTGAGGCAGCAAGGGCAAGAACAAGGTATATGAAATTCATTTTTTCTACATGGGAAAAGGTTTCATTATAGTCAATTCCTTCAACTTGGGAAAATCCTTTGGAAACTAACCAAGCCTTGTGTCTTTCAACACTTCCATCTGATGCATACTTAATTCTGTAGACCCATTTGTATCTAACAAGTTTTCTTCCTTTTGGAAGAGGTACAATATCCCAAGTATCATTTTCCATTAAAGAACAATACTCTTCATTCATCACTGTATCCCAATCTGGATGACCGGAAGCTTCTGCAAATGTCTCTGGATCATGAGTTTTTGAAACTTGAGCCAAAAGAGAATAGGCTCACTGGAGCTGTGAACGTGCTGACGTTGATATGAAGGATCACTGACAAGATCACCAACTGCTTCTCGTTTTGAACGAACCCATCTCGAAAGCGGTGGAGCTGGTGTTGGTTCAGGTTCAAAGGACTCATCTGGAGGAGGGTGAGTAGGCGTAGGTGGATTTTCATCCTCACTGTCATCATCTAAAGAAGAAACCAGATCATAAGAAGGCACAAACGCCAAAGATGGCTCGCAGACCGAAGAAGGCACAACCGCTGAATTAGGCTCGCAGGCCAAAGAAGGCACAAACGTCGAATTAGGCTCGCAGGCCAAGAGATTTTCATCAAATTTAACATCTCTTCTAATAACAATTTCATTACAATGTGATTGAAGAAGTCTATAACCTTTGGCATCTTCAAAATAACCAACAAATATACACTTCTCACTTTTAAGATGCAATGGTTTCCTTTTCTCATCAGAAATGTGAGCCCATGCTATACTGCCAAATACACGGAAGTGACTTACATCTGGTTTAATTTTAGTCCAAGATTCTTCTAGTGTTATATTTTTNAGTGGAACTGGTGCTGGTTCAGGTTCAAAGGACTCATATGGAGGAGGGTGAGCAGGCGGAGGTGGATTTTCATCCTCACTGTCATCATCTGAAGAAGAAACCAGATCAGAAGAAGGGACAAGCACTGAATATGGATCGCAGGCCGAAGAAGGCACAATTGCCGAATTAGGCTCGCAGGCCAAAGAAGGCACAAATGACGAATTAGGCTCTCAAGCCAAGAGATTTTCATCAAATTTAACATCTCTTATAATAATAATTTCATTACAATGTGATTGAAAAGTCTGTAATCTTTGATATCTTCATAATAACCAACAAATATACACTTCTCACTTTTAGGCTACAATGCTTTCCTTTTCTCATCAAGAATGTGAGCCCATGCTATACTGCCAAATACACGGAAGTGACTTACATCTGGTTTAATTTTAGTCCAAGATTCTTCTAGTGTTATATTTTTAAGAGCCTTTGTGGGAGTGCGATTTACTATGTAATTGGCACAGTCGATGGCTTTCACCCAATACTTTTGACTTAATCCCTTAGATTGGATCACACAATTAGCCATTTCTTTTAATGTGCGGTTCTTTCTCTTAGCAACACCATTTTGTTGTGGTCTATATAGAACAATGTGTTGCATTTTGATTCCCTGTGTAGTGCAGTAATTTGTAAAATTATTGTTCACATATTTGCCTCCATTATCTGTTCTTAACCTTTGAATTTGATAGTCAGATTGCTTTTCTACAAGGGCCTTGTAGGCCAAAAACTTGCCAAAAACTTCGCTTTTAAGTTTTAAGAAGTAAACCCAAGTATGTCTGGAAAAGTCATCAATGAAAGTTAAGAAATACTTGCACCCAGAAAAAGAAGGAGAAGAAAGTGGACCACACAAATCACTGTGAACAAGCTGAAAAGGACCCGAGGCATGCCAAGAGGCACGTTTTCCAAAACTATCCCGATGATGTTTGCCGAGAAAACAACCGAAACAAACACCATCTCTGCATGAAACAAGAGGAGGATCAGTCACCATCTGTTGATTACATAGTTGCTGCAATGAGTGATAGTTTAGATGACCAAACCGCTCATGCCAAAGTTTGCTCAAGTCATCATTGTGAGCAACAAAAATTGATGAAAAAGATGATGACCCAAAGTTGTCAAACTTGTACAACCTGGTAATATCATCAACAATTCCAGTTGTAAGAACATGATTAGGATCTTTTAGATCCTTGATTACAACTTGGTGAGGTGAAAACTCTACGGTTTTACCTTCACCTGAATGGGTGATTTGATATACTGATAGAAGGTTACAAGAAAGACTTGGAACACTTAGGACATCATTGAAATGGCCATTTTCTACTTGTACTATTCTAGATCCTTCAAAACTAAGAGATCTATCATCACCAACAAATATTTTCTTGGTGTTACATTCATTTAGAGTAGAA
>JASDQU010104817.1:219759-231870 GCA_032191745.1 Picea mariana | reverse complement strand
ACATTAATATATGTGTGTCACATTACAAAGTGAGGATATGTCTGTGACATTGCAGAGATAGGCATATGTTTGTCACATTATGACCACTGGGATATGTTCATCACAATGTTTTTTTTTTTAAGTAAAAAGGGTAGTGCCTGTTATATTACCATAGCCAGAGTACAAAATTCAAGACTGTAGGTGATGCCAACTGTCCCGCCTGAGCAGGAAACCGGGACAGCTGGCCTCCATGTCCATGTGTCACACTGAGTGAAGATTTAACAAAAAATTGACAAAGTTGACGTCCTGCTCGAAGGAAACCAGGACTCATGGTCACAGCATGAAAGTTGGTTATTCTATCTAACGCTAAGGCTAACTAATAGCTAACTAGTAAAAGGCGGGAACTGTAACTATAATACCAAGACCAGAAACAAGTTTTAAGCATGAGGGAACCTCTGAGCCGAGCTGTTCGTCATAGACCTTGGAGTGCCTCCACCTCGCCAAGAACGTGTAGGTGCGCACACAGGTCGGACATTGCTTTTTTGCCGAAGCTCTGGAATGTGCAGCGAAGAACATGTCCATCTGTTGATCCATGCATTCCAGGTGGAAGATTTGATCATCTAATTTGTGCCTGATTTCGAAGACAAGATTGAGGTACCCCCAGTCAGCTACGGGTGGCTTCTCCTTGCAATCCTCGCTGGTGGCCGCATCCGCATCCTGTGTTCTGTGTCGTCACCGCTCTCGTTATGTCTCCTTCTCTTCTTCGGTAGGTTCGGGAGGAGCCTCCTCTTCCACGTAGCATGGGGAGTAAGGTGTCTCCATGGTGGCAGTAGTGGGGTCGGACACCTTGCAATCAAACTGACAGTTATTATAGGTGCCAAAGCTCGTGCTTGGGTTCTAGTTCTCTGGTACCATGAACAGGGTGTGCCCAGGAGGGCTTGGCAGACCACCTTCCGGTATGATCTCTTCCACGTATGCCATTGGAGGCGTACGTGGTCTAGTCATTCGTCGTCGAGCTGCAATTTCCATATCCCTCTCGAAGGTCTGCTTTCATTTTCTCCGAGACTCTTCTGCCTCGAATTTCTGCTTTCGTTTGCGCTGAGACTCCTCTGAATACCAGGCCGCTCCCCGGCGCGACCTCCCTCTAATTCGGGGCATGGCGGGGTCACTGTGAAAAGTCTCAGTGCTACCTGTGCCTGTCCGATTGCATCGGAAGAAAGGTGAGGTTGCCGAGTGCAGTCGTCGAGCCAAAGAAGCAGAAGGGAGGCTTCCGCGTCTTTGGTTCGATTGAGAGACGAAATCTTCCCGGAGCGAATTGGTGTATGAAGTCGCTACCCGCATTACGAGCGCTATTATTAACACCACCGTCATAGCCATAGCATTAAACCTCTCCATTAAACTATGCTGCATAGTGCTCTGGTGAGGGGTACCCTTCGCTTGCGCGAGGGGCCTCATCACGAGGTTTCGCCTGCTCGAATGCATGTGGGTTAATGGTCGAGGTGATACGAGCCGGTAGATGCATTAAAGACGCGTCCCGGCTCGATCCCACATGGCACTATCGCGGCACCTGTCACCCCATCCGGGGATGTTCATCACAATGTTACACATGTAATACATTATTAAATTATTAATACATTAATACATTAATAGAAAATGAACATGGTTGACCATGACCATGGTTAAATTTGGTAGACATTCATTGACTTAGGGAAGGAAAGGTTGACTATGGTTGATCATGGTTGTCCTTCACCATGGTTTACTGTGGTTGACCATGACCATGGTTGACTATGGTTGATTGGAAATTTTTATTGTCAACCGTGCCCATGGTTGACCTTCACTGACCATGCGAATCTAATTATGGTGGGGCATGTTGATTATGTTTAGCCATTTTTTACTATGACACTACTGCATTGCAATTTTGATCATGTTTTGGTTATCATATTGTGACATCAAGTTTTGTTCGTCACATTGTGACATAATCATTTGTTCATCACATCACATCATAAGTTTATAGTCATCAAATTGTGACAAGGGAGTTTTGTTTGTCACATTATGGAATTCAAATGGGTTTGTTACAATCTAAGAGTGGGTTATGTTCGTCACATTGCAACATTGAGAAATGTTCGTCTCGTTATAATATTGGTCTATATTTGTCACATTCCCACATTGGGTTGTGTACATTATATTGCGACCCTGACTTGTGTTCATCCTATTATCACACAAGTTGTAGGTTGGGAAAATCCTAAGCCAACCACCAAAATGGAGAAAAATTAGAGAGAACCTACCCATTGTCACGTCACAAAGGTGTTCCCATCACTTTAGAGGTAAGGTAGTCACCTCAAGGGGGGAATCCCTATGACCCTAGGGGGGATTGAGATGAACAATAATATGTATGAATGGATAACCATAAAGTTCAAGTTTATATATGGAAAATGGAACTTGGAGATGAGTCTTTAGGGAAATTTTAGGCTTTTCAATGTTTTCAGTGACCTGCCAAGAGAAAATACCTACCCGAGACATAATGAAAACCAACTACACAATGCAGTATGTTAGGTGGAAAATAAAGTTAATATTTCTATCACTAATTTTAGCAACAATCAATGATATATATTATCATATAAAATATAACAAGATATCAAAAACATGTGCTACAATTCTAGTTAAATAAGCAAGAGACCATCTAGCGAAGAGTAGGTGAACTCATCAATGAAAGATAAAGATTTTAGCACAAAAGAAAGGATATCAAAAAAATATTACTGCAATGATATTTATCATCCTTATGGTTGTATAAAATCGATTCTTATAACAAAAAAATCATCCAATGAAAATCACTTTAAACGAGCCTAAAAAGTGTGCCAGGGTTAGTAATTTGTTAGGGAAAATTTATAATGAATTTCTAGGGTTAGTTTAGGATTTATTTAGGATTAGATGGTTATATTTATGCAACATTAATGGTTGTAGGTTATTTTTATAAAAACAAAAAGTTTTACTGTGTGAAATAGAATGCCTCAGTGAGGTAATATCGCCTAGGGATCAGGAAATAATGTCCAAGTGAGAGAGGTTCAAAAATTCAAATTTTCATGTTTACCAATGCAACATTTTATTTCTACAATGCAATGACTAGTGCCTTTGATTAACAGTTAATGGTGTCAAAAGTAAAAATCTATAGCTACTACCTCCTTGGGGGTATAAATGATATTTTTCCCCAAGGCAAGTAACCTAGCTAGGGTTTAAACTAAGGGGTGTATGTCCTTATACTTCTTTAGAAAACCCTTGCAAACAATAATTATATGCTTCAAATTATGGTAGAGCTAAGGTAGGGGTGTATGCACTAATACTTCCTACTTAGCATTAGAAAAATCAACCTTGAGCTTGATTTACAAATGATAGCAACAAATAAAATTTCTTAGCAATCCAAATACCACAAGATAAACCATAAAATGTCAAGATAAACCACCACAATAGCTAGAAAATACCTCGAAGAGCTAGCACATCATCACCATGTAGTCCATAACCAAAGAGACACCATACCATAGCACAACAGAATAAAAAGCTTCAAGGCTAGAAAAAATTTCAGTCCTTAGCTCTTCACAATGGGAGAGTTATGATTGAAAATGTGATTTTATGATCTCTATTTATACAAAATGTATATCACATAGTTTTTCCACTCAGCAAGCGTAAAACATAATATAATAGGTCAAGAACCCTTATATTACCACTTGAAATAAAATAATATTAAACAATTCATATTAAAATTAACTTTTACAAAAAGAAACCCTAGAACAAGGTGACGTCACCCCTTTAGGAGATGTTATGGAACTTTGAAGAAGTCGTTGGGGTATTAGATGCATGGCTAGGCCTCCAAAGGCCACTTGTCACTCATCAAATTCCTTTGTTGATGGTATTCAAGCCTATTTCCCTCATAAAGTGCCAAATTTCATCGAAAAACACCTTCACCAACAAACCCTAGCCCTCTAGGTGATGTCAAGCCTTCATAAGTGATGGGTTTCCTCTCCTAGGAAAAATGTTTGGCATGTGAGGGCTAGGTCATGTCTTCCACATTTTATTCTAGGCATCCAAATGAAGTTCATCATGATCTCGCATGTGGGCCCTTGGCATCCAACTTATGGGCTTGAAGGCCCATGGAATCTCAAGCAAGTCGTGTTCTCCCAAAACTTTCCCTCAAGGGTATGCCCTCAAAATATATCAAGTCAAAGACATCATGAAATGTATAAACAACATCTAATAAAAAAGGCACCTAAATATGTGAATCAAAACTACCTCATCAAATTAAACAAATGCTCAAAACTATATACAATTGGCCAATTTTAAATATGGGAGGGGTTTCATAGGAGTCCCTTTGGGTAGACCAAATCCCTCAAGAAGGGGATGCTCCCAAGGATGGCCTTTCAAGGTCATGTAATGGATGATGAGGTTTAAGGGGTTTAGAATCCATAGGTTGTTGAGTTTCATGACATAGAAGGCCTTATATTATCTCATTCATGGCTTCCTTTGTAGAGGGTCTATGGTACCTTCATTTGCAATGTATTTTTTCCAAGCCCATGTTTTTTCCATTCTTTGTTTATTTCATGTCTTAAGGAACGAGTTGAAGATAATTTTCCTGGCATGGTGTCCAGATAATGACATGTTTACTCACAAATACCTTGTATAAATGAGCAGGCTGGCTTGTGATGAGACTCCCTTTCTCTCAGTTGTGTAACTAAGACGCACTCCCATGGTTTGGTGACTAGATGATGGTAATTACATACCGCTAGAGACCATGCTCATGATATAACATCTTGTGATGAGACCTCCTATCCTCCAACTAACCCCTCAAGCATTCATTATCAATTATTTTGTAGGTTCCCCTTTTTGTTACAAATAAGAATTTTATTGCTTTATCGAGGGGTCCCTCGACGAAGAATCTAGAAGGTTTATATATAGGATTTTATCTTTTTAGTGAACAACAATCCCTTTGGGCCTTCAACCACTTCTTCCCATCAAATTAGGTACATTCCCTTCTTGGGTCACAAAATTCAAAGGACATAGAAGAGGACAAATTGATGGGAGTGTAATGAGAAGAAAGTGGTAAGTATGGTTGGGAATGGTACGATAACACCTCAAGGGGCCACTAGTCACAAAAATTTCCCAAATTTTGACCACTTACTAGGAAATATATGACACTCACCAAGGTGAAATAGGGCCAAAGAAATAATTTCCAAGCAAGCACTCTATAATCAAAAGAAGATCAAATACAACATTCTTAAATGCCTTAAATATTACGGTGATTACCTGCCACAATACCTGACTTGTACCACATGGAGGAAGACCCATCTGCCTTCCATAAGCTAGTTGGTGTGGTGGATCCACTGAAAATGGATAAAATTTTGTGACAGAGTGAACTTATGTATGTGAAAGTGGACATTGTTGGTCATGTAGTCTCTTGACACTACATATCTATAACTTGAGGGCCTCGAGATAGGATCTTCTTAGTTATCCCACAAAATGGGGATAACATATGGCTCTTACTTGGGGACATATGCTCACCGTAGAGTAGATGAGAACCACAACATCTCCTGGCAGACATTTTCCTACACTAAAACAAAAACCATCAAATATAGGGTGGTTCTATGACCCTTTGTCCATATACATAAAAATAAAAAAATAAAAACTAATCTAGAAAATAAATTTTATCATTTTTTCAAAAAATTCTAAACTAAGCATGAAATCAATATGCAAGTAGAGAAAAATGAAAAATGAAATTCATATAAACTAATATGAGAAATCAAGATGAAAATGAAAATAAATCAAGATGACCTAACTACTGACATTGGGAATGGGCCTTGAATAAGTCATGTGACCTGGACATAGGGTTGGAGAAGAGATACATCCACTCATAATGGCATATTTCTCCCATCCAAGGCTGTCAAATAGTAATTTTATTATTCATACTTCTTATTGATGATGTAAGGGCCAAACCATGAGTTGTCATCTCTCTGGTCATACTTGGGCTTGCCCTTTCTCTTGTCCCACATGAGTGAAATACTTCCTTCATTGAAATTGATGTAAGGTATGTTCTCAATGTATGGATCAGAAGGAGGCTCTACGTTGAACATCATTTTGATGGCTTCTTCACGTTCTTCATCTTCTTTCTTCAAAATTTTGATAGACCCTGGCTCTTTCCTTTGGTATTTTTTAATTATCTCTTTGTATCCATGTTTCCTTGGGAGGATCATATCTATGGAGTCTTATTTCATGAAAGGAAACTCAGAAGAATCATACTCAATAATCTATTGGGGAACATTGTAGTCAGACTCACTGATGTAATCATGGCCATTGGGATCCATCCCATTTCCATAATTATTTTCCCGGCTGTATAATATCTCAAAGGTGTCATGACCCATGGGGATGTATGCATGGGTAAGTTTCATGCTAAGGAAACCCCTAAGGGAAGAATACCATATCCTCGATAAGAGCATCCCCCAAGAATCTAGAACATCAACCACTACTATGTCCATAAGGAGGATGATATGTTGAAAATCAATAAAAAAAACCTCAACGTCCTCACATAACCCATAAATATTGACCCTTTTAGAATTAATACCACATACATTACCATAGGGTCGGGTTGTCTTCAAAACAATTTGTACCATCACCTTCAATGACATGAAATTTTTTGAGGCCCAAAAAATCAAGCATGCAGTTGCTCAATCATAGACGATTCATTCGTAATGAAAGATATAAGGGAGGATGATTGTCTCTTTGTCGATCGAGATATATAGTATTCAAAATAATAAGAGTGTCTTCCTTCTTGGTTAATACCTGTAATATATTCAAGATTTCCCTTTTCATATAAGGTATCTTGCACATATTTGTCATTGTGGATGTCATATTTAGTTTTCCAAACATGGATGCAACATCTATATTCAACTAGATCTCATATATGGTATTTGGATTAAGAAGAAACTCATGTACTAGAGGTGGAGGTGATGGGGCCACCTTCTCTGCTAATGGAAGAGGAGTGGAAGGATGTGATATAAGGGATGAAAATTTATTTATTCTAGTGTAGCTCAAATATTCCCTCCTCCTTGACTCCTTCTTCTGATCCATTTTTAACTGATTAGAGGCATGGAGTCTCCCCTCTCTTTCCCCCTATCTTTTGGCTTCATTGATATGTTCTTGTGTGAATTTTTCATCTTGGAAAATGAATATCATATCCATGAAATTTGTATCCTCGCAAGATTATTCATATCGTTAGTGACACTCATCCTCTCTATGAGGTTCTTGGCATGGAAGGCACCAAGATTATGTGTCAACCATCCAAATTCGTTTGAAAGTAACTGGGGCCTTTTCCTCTTGTTGATGTTTTGGTTTCCAACCTATGGCATCTCTTTGTTGTCTTCTAAAATGAGGTTTGGGAGAATATTGATTTCTTTCTATTGTAGTCAAACTACCCATAATATGGTTCTGCACCTGGGTAAATTGAGTACTCGTTTGATCTATCTTTTGATTCAATAGGGAAATAGGATCAAGAGCATTTCTCTTGGAAACCTTAGTATTTGTTTCTTCCTTGACACGATGGTACTGAAAAGGATCCACTCTCGAATCTCAAAGACTCTCTTCGATGTGAGCACTATATTCTTTGGCCCGTGCTAACGATGTGGGCTTCTTGCTCTTAATAAAGAAGCACAATTGCCATTAAAAATCATTCATATATAGGAGACAACATAATGTGGATATAGGATGAAACTCTGTAAGAATATGGTTGTACAATATATCAAATATGGTATTGAATTCATTCACTTTCTCATTCTCCTTTTTCTTTATCTGATTGAATTCAACTACAAGTGTCTCACCATCTTTTTGTGTTGACCATCTACTCTTTAAAAACTTGGGAAAATATTCATAATACGTGAGATTATTTTCATGAAGGTATCTTAACCAATAAAGATCTTATTTAGTCAATGATGAAGCGAATAGTCTCATCGCTAGATGCTTATGCTCAATCCTTGCATTGTCCATGTCTCGACCTATGATGTAAAGATGATCCTCAATAGTCACTACATTATTTCTTGGGAACTTTGGCAACCACTTGTTTGAATATTTTGGAATTGCGTTTGGGTACCCTTGGATAGTGGCCATGTAAAGGGTTTTGTAAAGGTCCTTTTTCCCAAGGGTGATGATTGGAGAAATGGGAAGGGTACCATGGAAGATATTTTTGAAAACATTGAGCTTGAGGGGAGGCCTTATTTGGTAAACCTTAGAAGGCGTAAATGATAAGAAGAGAAAGGGTTTTAGGAAGGTGGATTCGCCAAATGCACTTCAAGAAGAGATTATCAGAAAAGGGAAAAGGGAGCATGCCATGGGTGGAGGGAAGATGCTCTCAGATATATTTCCAAAGTGTCTTTAGGGTTCGAAAGAGGATTTCAAATCCTCTCCATCAACAGCGCCAAAATGTTATTGCACAGGTTCTAGGTAGGTAAAATCCCGACCTAACCACAAAATTGGTGACAAATTAGAGAAAACCTACCCAGTGTCACCTTAGGCATGTGTTCTCGTCAATTTATAGGTGAGTTAAACACCTCAAGGGGGGGATCGTGATGAACCTAGGGGGAATTGATATGGAAAATTAAATGTATGAATGGATGCCCCTAAAGGTCAAGTTTCTAGATGTAAAAGGGAAATTCAAAATGAGTCTTGAGGAAGGTTTAGAGTTGCCAATGTTTTGAGTGACTTTGCAAGAGACAATACTTTCCTGAGACACAATGAAAACCAAGTACACAATGAAGTATGTTAGGTGGAAAAGAAATTTAATCTTGTTGTCCCTAATTGCATAAACAATCATTGATATATATCAACATATCAAATATAGTGAGAGCTTCAAAATAAGTGTTAACATTCTATTTAAATAAGCAAGAGACAATCTAGTGAAGATTAGTTCAACTCATCAATGAAAGAGAAATACTTTATCATAAAAACAAGGCTGCCACAAAAACCTTAATGCAATGATATTTATCATCCTTGTGTCTATAGAAAACCAATAATTATAACATAAAATTAAGCCAATGAAAATCACTTTAAAGTAGCGTAAAAAATGTGCTAGGGTTAGTAGTTTGTTAGGGAAAAATTATAGCCAATTTCTAGGGTTAGTTTAGGATTTATCTAGGGTTAGAGGGTTATATTTCTACATCACTAATGGATGTAGGTTAGTTTTTTCACTGAAGAAAGTTTTAGTGGGTGACAGAGGACTCCTCGATGAGTAAATATAGACGAGGGCCCAGGTACTAATATCCTAGTGAGAGAGGTTCAAAACTTCAACTTTTCACATTTACCAATGCAACATTTTATTTCATGAATGTAAGGACTACTACCTTTGATTAATGGTTGATGGGGTGAAAATTAAAGAGCTATAGAGACTACCTAATTGCAATTATAAATTCTATTATTCCCCAAGGCAAGTACCATAGCTAGGGTTTAAACTAAGGTGTGTATGCCCTTATACTTCCTTAGCAAATCCTTGCAAACAATAATGCTATGTTTAAAATTATGGTGGAGATAAAGTAGGGGTGTATGAACTTATACTTCCTACTTAGAATTAGAAATATCAACCTTGATATTGAATTAAAAATTATAGAAACAAGTAAAATTACTTACTAATCCAAATAACATAAGATAAACCATAAAATGCCAAGATAAGCCACCACAATAACTAGAAAATAACTCCAAGAGATAACACATCATCATCATGTAGTCCATAACCAAAGAGACCCAATAACATAGCATAAGAGAACAAAAATATTCAAGGGTAGTGAAAAATTCAGTCTTTATCTCTTCACAATGGAAGAGTTATAATTCAAAATTAGATTTCATGATCTCTATTTATACAAAATGTCTATCACATAGTTTTTCCACATAGAAAGGGTAAAACATAAGATAAAGGGTCAACGACCCTTACCTTACCTCTTGAAACAAAATAATATTAAAAAATTCATCTTAAAGTTAAATTTTAGACAAACGAAATCGTAGAACAAGGTGACGCCACCCCTTTTGGGGAAGTATTTGGCACTTTGAAGAAGTTGTTGGAGTAGTAGATTCATGGATAAGAATACAAAGGCCACTTGTCACTCATTCAATTCCTCTCTTGATGGTATTCAATCCTCTTTCCATCAAAACATTCCACATTTCATCGAACAACACCTTCACCACCAAACCCTATCCCTCTAGGTGATATCAAGTCTCCATAAGTGACGTTTTGACTCTCCTAGGAAAAATGTTTAGCATGTGAGGGATAGGTCATGTATTCCACATTGTACTATAGGCCTCCAAAGGAAATTCATCATGATATTATATGTGGGACCTTAGCATCCAAACTGTGGGATTGAATCCCCATGGTATTCCAAGCTAGGCTTGTTCTCCCAAAACTGGCCACCAAGCAAGGTCCTACTGAATGAAAGGGTATTGATCCGGATTTTATGAGAAGAATGAAATGAATATAGATTATTAACAGGTTCTTAACACAAAATAATAGAGATACAATAAATTGGTTTTCTATTCAATAACAAAATAAGCTGAAACTGTAAAATGCAGCGGAAACAAGCTTGTTGGAATGGTGGCAGCTTATCTCTGAGAAGAGATGTGATGATTGAACACATTCGGAAGAAGAAGATTACAATATGGATCTGAAGGAATTTTACAATAAACAATAATTACAAAACCATAGACATCCAAAAAACCTAACCCTAGGAGATGAAGCACCAAAAGTCATGTGGGCCCTGTTTGGGTAAGTTAGTACATCAACTTCCTGGGGTCATAACTTTTGCATATGATCTTCGTTTTAGGCATGTGATAGCCCGTTGGAAAGGTATCATTGAGGAGATTTATTTTGGGGGCTCAATCATTCCTTATCCTATCATTCATAATCTCTATCCCTAAAAACGTTCATTTAGGCCCTCAAAATGGCCCCAGAAGTTAAAACTGCTAAAAATAGTAAATTGCCAAAATTGTCAGAAAACTATTTTGAGCCAGTTGGAAAAGGTGGGTGGCCACCAATATCCATCAGAATCAATTGTACCTCATTAGGAAGAAATGGTCTCCATTTCGTTGAGGTCCCCCATCATATAAGGAAATTTCTGTTGAATTTGGCCCCGGGTGAGCCACTTGCCTTGGTGCAGGAGCTGCCCTGCTTTGACGACTCGATAAAGATGGATCCTTTGTTGTCGAGTGCCCTTGAAATGTGTGTCCAAAATATGATCATTGTATGCCTGTTGTATGTAGTAAGGGTTGAGATTTGTGGGTGTCATCTGTTCTACTACTTCTGAGGTGTTCAATAATGGTGGGAAATAAGGGCGAAGGAGATCCACATTGAACATTGGGTGCAGGCCAAGGAAAGGAGGAATGTTGACCTCAAAATAATTATCCCCCATGACCTTGGTGATAGTGTATGACCCATAACAAAGTGGTTGAATCTTTCAATAGGGTCCCGTAAGGTGTTATTTCTGCAAGTGCAACCAAAATTTGTCACCCACCTGAAACTTATGTGGCACCTGATGTTGATCATGGCGCTATTTGTACCTGTCATTGGACTTCTGTAGGATATCCTGAACCCGTTGGCGGATGTGCTGGATCCACTCAATGAACTGAGTGGCTTTGTCAACTTCAGTTGGAGTAGGATATGAGTCAGTTGAGGTGACCGCAAGGGGAAGTGAAACATCTATGGGACCCAATGGTTGGAATCCCAACCCCACTTGAAAGGGAATGTAGTCGGTTGATCTATGAAGAGCTCAGTTGTAGCTATGATGGACATAGGGAAGGCTCTCATCCCATGTGAGAGGGTGATTTGAATTATACATGTGAAGGATATGCACAATCATTCATTTTACAACTTCAGTTTGGCCATCTGTCTGGGGGTGGAAGGCCATGGATTTGGTGAGCTTCATGTCCAGTAGTGACTAGATGCTCGACCGAAATGTGTTAAGAAATCGACTATCCCAATCTAAGACAATGGTTTGTGGTATTCCAAAATGTACCCAGACTTTTTCAAATAAGAGCTTGGTAGTGGCCTCTACTGTGATGTTCTTCTTGCAGGCAACCAGAATCGCCATCTTAGAAAAGTGATCAACAACCACATAAAAA
>JASDQU010104817.1:175745-192683 GCA_032191745.1 Picea mariana | reverse complement strand
GGACCCCACGTTTTTATTCAAAATCCAAAACAAAAAAACAACACCCAAGAACTCTCGAATCGCGAAAAGATAGCACGTCGGGGTTTCAGGGTTTGGGATTTCGTGTTTCGAAGTGCCCAAACCACAACATATACAAACCTTCAAAATGAGAAAAGGAATAGGTGGGACCCCCATTTCGAGGTTTTCAGACTTCGCAAGTTCCAATAATCGAACATCAACTCACACCAACTTGCGAAATGAGAAAAGGGACGAGTGGGACCCGCATTTCAGGGTTTTGGGGTTCAAAGTTTCGTGAATTCAAAAGCCTAACCTCTACACACCAGAACTCTCAAATCACAAAAATCATAAAGAGGAAAGGTGGGACCCGCCCTTCGATATTTCAGGGTTCAGAATCCCATGACTTCAAACTCCAAACCTTTACACACCAGAACTTCCAAAATCGTGAAAACTGAGAAAGAGGAAAGGTGGGACCCACACATCGGGGTTACGGGGTTCAGAACTTCATGACTTCAAGTGCCCAAACAACATACAAAAATTTTTGAAATGCAAAAAAGGGAAGGTTGGATTGACGCTTTGGGGTTTCGAGGTTTGGGACTTCACGAGTTCCGATGCCCAAGCATCAACATGCCCCAACCTATGAAACACGAAAGAGAGAGAAGGTTGGACTGGAAGAATTCAATATCTTTGTGGAAAAAATTAAGGTAAACAAAACACAAGGAAAAGGAAAACTCTACTACCATTGTGACTTTCACATTACTTTCATAATTGATGTTCCTACTTTCATTCTATGAGACAATAGGTGTAGAAGGATTCAATATCCGTTTACCTATCAGAATTCCGAAAGTCGAACTTCTAGGTTTTATACACATATAATCTATAAAGGGGGTACAATAGGGTAACTGTTTCTGTAAAAGGTAACTCCTATTATATTCACTTAGAGCCTCTTTTAATAAATGCATTAAACGTCAATAGTACTAGATCAGTGCATCTATGTAAATATATGAATAAAAATATCATTCCATTAGAGTTTGGTAATTATAATTTTATGTTCCAAGGGATCTGAGTTTGGTTTCTTGGGGGTTTAACTACCGAGAGGACCTTCCCTATTGACGTTAAACTCCTCCTTCCCTTACTTACTTATAGGAATATAAATTACAGGTGCATCCATCTATCCTTTTACTCACAGGAGGAGCAAATTTCAAGAGTTTGGATGTTTATTCCGAACTTTGCGACGACAGACAGATTATAACTACAAAAGGACATCATCTTCCACAACCAGTAACTATACTTCAGCAGATAGATGTGAGAATTCCAGCAGACGAATTACAACTATATATATATAGATTTCCTTCACATAAATTCCTCATAACGAACATAAACAAAAAAGGAAAATCGTTATAGTTCCGTTTTAATCAAATACAATGCATCAGATATCAAATCATTAAACAGAGAATAGAAACTATTCTAGTTCAGATTTATAGGATACATGACATCGAATGAAAAATATAACCATTCATAATAAAAAGGGATAGATCAACATATCTAAATCCAATCCGTGGGAAGACAAAGGGAACAACCACATTCCTCCCAACCGTAGAACAGGGCAGCCAAATCTACTTGCCCGATTCACCCCCTAGCCTGACCATGAATCCATGAGGGCGAACTTGGAAACTCCTTTTCAACAATGTCCTTCAATTCCAATAGTTATCCTCTTGCCTCGCACTTAATCAATAGTGCTCATAGCAGCAAGGAAATTCTGTTTCAGCAGGCTCCTCTTGCCTTACACTCAATCCACAGTGTTCATAACAACAAGAGAGCTCCAAAAATCTTTCCAAGCATACTTAGCAGCGTTTTGCCTCCTCGCATATGCTATTTATCCATTTTTTCCCAGGTCTTTTCCCTCCTTTGGGGATTTTCACAGCTTTTATTAATCCCTAATTTTTAGGGGCTGCCAGTGGCCAAATCTTTGATTTGCCTCTTGTAATCATCAGCCCAGAGGCAGTTCCAACTTGTTCCCCACTCATGGCGTCATGGTCAGCTGATTTTAACATGGTTGTTCCATTTTTCCTCCTGCAGTTAATATAATTATTTTGTTGTGATACAAGTGTCATAGTCAAATAGTTAGTTGGGTTCAAACATATCTCTTCCCAACAATCACAATAATTAAATACAATTATTAAATTCGAAATTCGAAATTTTCCATAAATGGCAAAAATTTTCCAGATTCGAATTTGCCAAAAATGGAAATAAATTTCCAGCATATAAAAATAAAAATATTTATTTTTGGGGGATGTCACAGGCCCATTCATTTTTCTTAGTGTACTTTGGAGAATTTTGTCGAGTTCTTAGTGTCATGGAATTCACATATTATGAGAAATTCCATTTACAACTAGTGCTCCTTGATCGAGATCAATTGCCTAATTTGCTTGGGCGTCTGTCAGTTGATTGTTTCTTTTGAGGACATGAAGGAATTGCATATTGGGGAAGAGCTTGAGAATTATTGGAATTATTTATAGGATTACTCTTAAGTGTAAATTTGAGGGGTGTGATCCATTGCGAGCATACCCTATGATTATCTTGGAGTTCCCTATCATAAGTTTCTGCTTTTGGTGAGATGGAGCCCTTGGTATAGAGCATAAGCTTCATTTGGATTATTTCTGGCTATGCCCAGGTTCCAATGATAATATAGAACTTGATTTCCTTGTGGGCAGATGATCACCCCTCCCGCTCCTGCCACCCCAGGGTTTCCTTTTGAGGCTCCGTCAAAATAGAGAATGTGACTCTGGTTCTTATTACGCCAGCAAAGGTAATCGGTCTCTTCATGAAGCTGCCAGTTGGATCTAGAGGGAAGAGGGAGAGGAGAAGTTGGGGAAGGGGGGAAGAAGAAAGAGTTGATCCATTCTGATTTGGGAGTTGAGATGGGAGTGGGAGGAAAGGTTTTGTATTTGTAAGAGAAGAAATCTGCCAAGAGGCCTACATATTTTTTGTCTACCATCTCTGTGGGGGTATGAACATTTGAGAAGGTGATTCGGTTATTGCCTAGACATAATTTCCAACAGATGAACTTGGGTAGGGATTTGAATAGGGCTTTGAAGAGGGGGTTTTTAGAGGTGTCCTAATATCTAGAGACCCAATCTGAAAAGAATTTTTTGGGCTGGACCGACCATCTAATTCTAGTGTGGAGGTTTTGAAAGTATGTTTTCCACACCATGGTAGTGAACGGACAAATAAGGAATATATGATGAGAATTTTCCATAGCCTTACCACAAAGTTCACATCTATAGGGCCCATACATATTTCTTTTCAACAATTGTTTTCCTGTTAGCAGTTTACCATGGGCTAGGATCCGACAAAAGAAATTCACTTTGGGCGGACTGTCATTGGACCAAATATATTTCCACATTTTATCCTTTGGGAGGTGGGTCATTTGAGAAAGAAGTTGCGCATAACCTTGCCTAACTGTGTAATTTCCATTTCCCCACCCTCTCTAATCTTTTGAGGTGATGTTGATGGGGGCACATCCTTTTAACATATTTTGTAGTTGACTCTCTGCTTCTTGCAAATTGTTTGGAATGTTTGTCAAGTTCCATCCTATCTAGTCCCCGGTTTCCATGTTCTAGGAAGAAATGTCCACAATGCGCTTTTTTCCTTGCCTATCTAGGCAATTGATAAGCAGACGTAAATTCACATGATGCTATAAAGGTTGCTTGCCCATGATAGTATCAGCTCCTATTAGAATCTTTCGTCCATTTCCCAGTATCCAGGTGAGTTGACTTTGAATGAGAGGGATGGAGGTAGAGAGAAGATTTCCGACACGGGATCCTCTACTTAAAGAATTACACTGGTCTAGACACCTTAACCTATCCCCTATTAGATATTTCTTTTTTAGCACTTGTTTCGACCAGTCGTTCCTTCCTGAAGAAAGATTCTAGAGGATTTTTGCTCCCATTGCTAAATTGGTAAGAATTGGGTCCTTAATGCTCAGACCTCCATTTTCCTTGGGTTGCTTGACTATTTCCCAATTTATTAGATGGAATTCGTTCTTATCTGTTTTTCCTCCTTCCCAGAGAAAATGTCTTAGAAGCCTAGAAATTGCATATTTGACATTTTAAGGAGCAAGCAGAGAGGAGAATTGGAAGATGGGGAGAGATGAGAGAACATATTTTATTAACATTGTACGTCTTTCCAGGTTAATTGTGACATCCCCAAAAAGTAAAATATTTTTGAAATTTAATTTTGCAGGAAAATTATTTCTATTTTAGTAAATTCGAATTTGGGGAATTTTTTCCATTTATGGCAACTCCGAATTTCGAATTTGATATTTGTAATTAATTATGGTGAATTTTGGGCAGAGATCTGTTTGGACTCAACTAACTATTTGACTATGACACTTGTATAACAACGGGATATTTATATTAATTGCAGTAAGACAAATGGAACAACCATGTTAAAATTAGTTGATCATGACTCCATGAGTGGGGAACATGTTGGAACTACCTCTGGGCTGAATATTACAAGTGGAAAATCAGAGATTTGTCCACTGGCAGCCCCTGAAAATCATGGATTTAGAAAGCTACAAAAATCCCCAAAGGAGGGAAAAGACCTGGGAAAAAATGGTTAAATAGCATATGTGAGGAGGCAGGACGCTACCAAGTTTGTTGGGAAAGAATTCCAAGTCCTTTCATTGTTATGATCATTGTCGCACAAGTGTGAGGCAAGGGGAGAGCTGCTGAAAAATTTGGAGTATCGATAAGGAGTCTCCAAGTTTGCCCTCGTAGATTCATGGTCATGCTAGAGGGTGAATCAGGCAAGTAGTTGTGGCTGCCATGTTCTACGGTTGGGAGGCACGTGGTTGTTCCCTTTGTATCCCCGCAGATTATATTCGGATATGTTAATCTACCCCTCTCTATTATGAATGGATATGTATGATTGAGGCCATGTATCTGTTGAGTGGTTCTATCTAATTTGCATTAACGTAAATGTTTTTGAATGTTTATATATGTTCACTGTGAGGAATATATGGAAATCTGTATGTATAGATATAGGTTTACTTCTATGACTGAAGTATTAAACAGATCTAATCTGAGCAAATTACGATTGAGTAAATTTGTGCTGAAAGGAAACGGGTAGATGCATCGCTAGAATTAAATTTCTGAACAATCTTACCCTTTAAAGAGACTTCTTGTTTCTTACATTTAAAATTGAAGAGAAATATGAAATAGAAAGAACCTTAACGATCTCAGGGTCACTCATATATTTAGTTACATATACGCTTTCCCTACTTTGTATGAACGTTTTGCATGCACTAATGACATGAAAATAAAATTCTAGATGTGTATAGACTAACGAAAATTGGAAGGTTAAAGAATTCTGGAAAACCCCTTTTGTTTATCAGATGTTGAACAATCCTGAGAATTGATGCCAATCAAAAGATTTGATGCTTTCCTTATTTGTTTAAAAACAATTCACCCTTTCCACAGTTAAAGTCTATGACGAATTTGCGAAACCCCAAAGTACTAATCCAACTTTCCCTTTTTCGCATTTTCGAGAGTTGTTGCAGGTGAGGTTTGGTGCATTTGACTTCAAAAAACCCTGAACCCTGAAATCCTAAAATGTGGGTCCCACCTTTCCCTTTTGGTATTTTGGTAGTTTGTTTATGTTGATGTTTAAACACTCAAAGTCACGAAGTTCCGAAGCCCGAAACCCCAAAATGCGGGTCTCATATTTCCTTCTTTCGCATTTCAGAAGTTTGATTATGTTGATGATTGGACACCGAAACTCGCAAAGTTCTGAACCCTAAAGTATCAGAACACGGGTCTCACCTTTCCATCTTTCACATTTTGGAAGTTTGATTATGTCGATGATCAGACACCGGAACTCACGAAGTTCTGAACCCTGAAATCCCGAAACACAGGTCTCACCTTTCCTTCTTTCGCATTTCGGAAGTTTTATTATGTTGATGATTGGACACCAGAACTAGCAATGTTCCAAACCCTGAAGTCCCGAAACACGGGTATCACCTTTCCTTTTTCGCATTTTGGTAGTTTGTTTATGTTGATGTTTAGACACTAGAAATCGCAAAGTTCTGAACCCTGAAACCCTAAAATGTGAGTCCCACCTCTTCCTTTTTGCTTTTCAGAATTTTTTTTATGTTGATGATTGGACACTGGAACTCGCAAAGTTCTGAACCCCGAAGCCCCTAAATGCGGGTCTCACCTTTCCTTTTTCACATTTCGGTAGTTTGATTATGCTGAAGTTTGAACATGAGAACTCGCGAAGTTTTGAATCCCGAAATCCTGAAATTACGGGTCCCCCCTTCCCGTTTGTGTATTTCAAAGGTTTGTCTATGTTGTTGTTTGGGAACTTGAACTCACGAAATCCCAAACCTGGAAACTCGAAAACAACAGTAAGGAATCTAACAAACTTTGAGACTCAAGCCTTATAACAGAAAGATTAGTTGCCTGAAATCTCGAAACTTTTTGAGGATAAATGTACAAACAATTTAATTTTTTGACAATTTTTGAGGTAGATTACAGATGGTATCAGAGAAAAAGTTACAACAATGGGCCTTAACAAGGCCACATTAATTTCTTAGCATATATTCTGAATTATAAAGAAACTAATAAATATGGTGGTTACAGACATAAAGCCTTTTCTGTTTTGTGTTGAACTATGGAAGTTGAAGAAGGTGCTGAAATCAGGATGGAAGAGAATTTGTAGCAAGGACCTCCTAGAGATCCAAGACAAAATAGTGCTGGAAGCTCACCCACAGAGGTGTTGGAAACAATGAGGAGACTTATTGTTGAACTAATGGTTTTCAAGGACGACAATGAAAAATTGAAAAAGGAACAGCAGGAACAACAAGAGATAAATGAAGTTCTGCTGCATAGTATAGTAACCAAGAAAATCCCAAAAGATGATAACCATGAGGAGGAGTTCAGCAAAAGGGCCTCAAAGAATTTTGGTGAGAAAACAGAAAAAGGAGACAGTTCATTTGAAGGGACACCTTTAGCTAAGGACAAAACCATACCAGACAGAAAAAGAAAACAAACAAACCACCTTGAAGGTGAATTTAAAAAGATTAAACCAGCTACTTTTTATGGAGAATCCAGGACCAGAGAAAAAGTCGAGGCATGGTTGTTGGACATCAAAAAATACTTCCAAATCTACAACTATTCCAGCAACATGAAGGTCAGAATGGACATCTACAATCTAAAGGGGAAGGCAAACATTTGGTGGAAGGACCTCAAATTGGCCAAGAACCTATAGGAGAAACAGTTGGAATGGTTTGAATTTAAGAAGTATTTCAAGAAACAATACCTTTATGAAAGATATTGTGAAAGGAAGACGAAATAATTTTACGAATTAGGACTCAAACAAATGACTATGGAGGACCTTATAAATAAATTCCTGGAACTATTAAGATTCATACCATACATCCGGGAGGACAAGGTAAAAATCCAGCGATTCTTAAGTTGTTTACCATAGGTTTACTGGGACAKAATTGAGTTTGACAGCCCCAAATCCTTGAGTGAGGCATYCAGGAAGGCACAAATGTGCAATGACYAGTATAAACAGTGGKTAGAGTTTCCCAAGACCTGGAAGGATAAGAATCAAGATGGAATGCAGCAGCGGAAGAAGGGATACCAGCCAACTCCTTATAGGAATGCAGAAAAAAGTTTCACAAGGAAGGATTTCCACTCCAATCATCCGAATACGCAAGGTAGCAGTAAAACAGTAAACCTGGGAATGAAGAAKTTTGGGGACAACTCYCGTGAGCCATTAAAGTGATGGGAGTGTGGATAACCTCATCTAAGGAGGAACTGTCCACATTTAATTGCAACAAGAAACACTGTTGTCCACAATTTGTAGGAAGCCTCGACAGTGGGAGACATGGGCAGAAGTCTGCATCAGATAAATGCAACCATAGATGGTCGACAAGCTGACCACCAGTCCTCGGTGGTAGAAATCGAAGGTAAAATTTATGACACTCGAATTTCTATTTTAATTGACCCTGGAGCTACGTTAAGTTATATTACTCCCGATGCAGTAGAGTCAAATAAACTTAAGAAACAAAAGCACGCAAAATCTTTCCTTGTACAACTAGAAATGGGTACTAAAAGAAAAATAGTTAACTTTATTTCTAATCTGGAGTTCAACTTAGATGGTCAAAAGATAAGAACCAATCTGAACATCCTAACACTAGGATCTTATGATATGATTATCGGGATGGATTGGTTGGAACAACACAAAGTAGTACTAGACTTTTATACAAACATAGTTAGCTATAAAGATAATTTTGACACTGTTAGAATAGCCCAAGGCATACCAAAACCTGTGTCAGTTAGACAAGTTTCAGTGATGCAACTCAAGAAACGTATTAGAAATGGATGTCAAGTCTACGCCATCCAAGTGACAAATCTAATAGAAAAAGAATATAAGACCAAGTTAAAAGACTTTGTTTTCCTACGTGAATTCAGAGACATGTGTGTTGATGAGATACTGGAATTACCTCCTAGAAGAGAAACAAATTTCTACATAGACCTACTACCCGTATCATCCCCTATCTCAAAATCACCCTACTGAATGAGTCTACCAGAACTGACAGAATTAAAAATACAATTACAAGAATTTTTGGACAAAGAGTATATCATACAGAGTGTCTCACCATGGGGAGCACCAGTCCTCTTTGTGAAAAAGAAAGATAGTACTCTAAGACTATGTATCAATTATAGACAACTGAACAAAGTGACTATTAAGAACAAATACCCCTTACTAAGGATAAATTATTTGTTCGATCAAGTTTGTGGGGCCAAGATCTTCTGAAAATTAGATTTACGATACGGTTATCATAAAGTTAGGATAAAGGACCAAGACATAAACAAAACAACTTTTCGAACAAGATACAAACACTACGATTTTTTAGTCATACCTTTCAGACTCACTAATGCACCAGCCACATTTATGTGCTTGATGAACATCATTTTTAGCCAGTACTTAGACAAGTTCATAGTAGTATTTATCGATGATATTCTTGTCTATTCTAAAATGGAGGAGGAACATGATGAACACTTAAGAATAGTTCTGCAAACATTGAGGAAACACAAACTATACGCAAAATTTGACAAGTGTGACTTTTATCAAACAAAAATACAATATTTAGGACATGTCATTTCCCCGGAAGATATTGTCATAGACCTGGAAAAGATAAAATCCATTATGGAATGGCCAGTACCTAAGGATGTGGCAGATATCCAGTCATTCATGGGAATCACCGGATATTATCGTAGATTTATAGAAGGGTTTTCCAAGATATCCTACTCTATCACGTCATTACAAAAGAAAGGGACCCAGTTTAACTGGTCACAAAAGAGTCAAGAGAGTTTTAACAAGCTGAAAAATTTATTGACATCAACGCCCATTTTGAAGGTAGCAGACCCAGATAAAGACTTCACTGTATGTGTGGATGCAAGTAAAGATGGACTAGGTGGTGTTCTAACTCAGGAAGGACACGTAATTAGTTATGAGTCCCAGAAATGAAAAGAACACGAGATAAATTATGTCACGCATGACTTAGAATTGGCAGCAATAATACATGCCTTAAAAATGTGGTGACACTATATAATGGGTAGAAAAATCTTACTATTGACAAATAATAGCAGGGTGAAATATTTGTTTAACCAACCAGACCTTAATGCAAGACACGCAAGGTGGCTAGCATTCCTAAGCGAATTTGACTTCGAGGTCAGACATATCAAGGGTAAGGAAWATAAATTGGCATATACTTTAAGCAGAAGAGTCCATGGGTTATTTGAGATAAATAGTAGCAGSGCAGAAAGTGATATGGAACAAAGAATAAGAACGACAGGTGTTAACAATGAAAATTACACTAAGATGATGAAAAATTTTCAAAATAGTATTGCAAACTCAGATAATCCATATATAAGTATTGACAAGAAGAGACTTTTAAGATTTAAAAATAGACTTTACATACCAGATTCAACAGAGCTAAAATTAACTATTTTAGACGAAGTGCATAAGAAACTGTATTTTGGCCATCCAGGCTACCTGAAAATAATAACAACACTTAGAAAACTATTTTACTGGCCTAACATGAAGGGTGAAACAATAGAATACTTGGCTAGGTGCCAAGATTGTCAGCAAGTTAAGGCCGAACACCAACATCTAGCCGACCTATTATAGCCATTACCAGTACTAGAATGGAAATGGGAGACCATATCGCTGGACTTTATAACTAGTTTGCCTAAAACTCAGAAACAGAATGATTCAATCATGGTCCTAATCGATAAACTTAGTAAGTCTGCACACTTTATTCCTGTAAAGTCTACTTTTAAAGCTATTAATATTGCTGAAATATTCATGAAAGAAATTTTTAGACTGCATCGTATTCCTAAAATGGTGATTTCAGATAGAGACGTAAAATTCACATCCTCTTTTTGGAAGGAATTGTTTGCAGGACTAAATACTAATTTGAATTTCGCTATGAGTTATCATCCACAAATGGATGGACAGACAAAAAGGGAAAACCAAATAATAGAGGATATGCTCTGCATGTATGTAAGAACAAAGCCGAACAAGTGGGAAGACTACCTACACTTGGTAGAATTTGCATATAACAATGGGTACCAAACTTCGGCTAAGTTGAGCCCTTTCGAAATACTGTACGGAAGAAAGTGTACAACTCCAATTAGCTGGGATAACCCAGCTGACAGGCTCATGGTTGGACTAGAGATGCTCCAAGAAATGGAGAACATGGTAAGGAGGGTACAACAAAACTTGAAAGAAGCACAAGACAAACATAAAATCTATGTAGATCATAAAAGAAGACACTTGAAATTTCAAGGGGGAGACCATGTTTACTTGAAGGTCAAAGCCTGAAAAAGATCGCTGAAGTTAGAGAACTGTGCCAAGATGGCACCCAGGTTTTGTGGGGCCTTCAATATACTAGCTCGAATTGGACCCGTAGCATATCAACTTGCACTCCCATCTATTCTAAGAATTCATAATTTATTTCATGTTTCTTTGTTGAAAAAGTATATTCATGACCCTACTCATATGATTGATTGGAACTTGGTGCAGGTGGAACCCCTGCTCATTCTGGACCGGAGAGAAATAACAGTTCGGAATACAGTCGTCGCTCAGGTAAAGGTGTAATGGAAGCACTTTGGTCCTGAAGAACACTGAGGACAATGTTTTACTGAAGGGCAAAAGGATGTGACATCCCCAAAAAATAAAATATTTTTGAAATATAATTTTGCTCGAAAATTATTTCCGTTTTAGTAAATTTGAATTTGGGGAATTTTTTCCATTTATGGAAACTCCGAATTTCGAATTTGATATTTGTAATTAATTATGGTGACCCTTGGGCAAAGATCTGTTTGGAATCAACTAACTATTTGACTATGACACTTGTATAACAACAGAATATTTATATTAATTGCAGGAAGACAAGTGGAACAACCATGTTAAAATTAGCTGACCATGACTCCATGAGTGGGGAACATGTTGGAACTGCCTCTGGGATGAATATTACAAGTCGAAAATCAGAGATTTGGCCACTGGCAGCCCTTGAAAATAAGGGATTTAGAAAGCTATGAAAATTCCCAAGAGAAGGAAAAGACCTAGGCAAAAATGGTTTAATAGCATATGCAAGGAGGCAAGATGCTGCCAAGTATGCTCGGAAAGAATTGAGTGTCATCTTGTTGTTATTAGCATTGTCGCACAAGTGCGAGGCAAGGGGAGAACTACTGAAAAATTTGGAGTATTGTTGAGGAGTCTACAAGTTCTCCCTCATGGATTCATGGTTAGGCTAGGGGGTGAATCGTGAAAGTAGTTGTGGTTGCCCTGTTCTACGGTTGGGAGGAACGTGGTTGTTCCCTTTGTCTCCCCACATATTGGATTCAGATATGCTAATCTACCCCTCTCTATTATGAATGGATATGTATGATTGATTCCATGTATTTGTTGAGTGGTTCTATCTAATTTGCATTAATGTAAACGTTTTTGAATGTTTATATTTGTTCACTGTGAGGAATATATGGAAATTTGTATGTATAGATATAGGTTTATTTCTGTGACTGAAGTATTAAACATATCTAAACTGAGCAAATTAGGATTGAGTATATTTGTGCCGAAAGGAAACGGGTAGATGAATCGCTAGAATTAAATTTCCAAACAATCTTACCCTTTAAAGAGATTTCCTATTTCTTACATTTAAAATTGAAGAGAAATATGAAATTGCAAGACCCTAAAGGATCTCGGGGACACTCATATATTTAGTTACATAAAAGCTTTCCCTACTTTGTATGAATATTTCGCATGCACTAACAACATGCAAACAAAATTATAGATGTGTATAGATTGATGTAAATTGGATGGTTAAAGAAATATGGAAAACCCCTTTTTTTTATCAGATGCTAAGAAATCTTGAGAATTGACACCTATCAGAAGATTTTATGCTTTCCGTATTTGTTCAAAAATGGTACACCCTTTCCACAGTTAAAGACTATGACGAATTTGCGAAACCCCGAAGTACTAGTCCAACTTTCCCTTTTCGCATTTTCGAGAATCGTTGCAGGTGAGGTTTGGGGCATTTGACTTCACAAAACCTTGAACCCCAAAATCCCGAAATGTGAGTCCCACCTTTCCCTTTTCATATTTAGGTAGTTTTTTTATGTTGATGTTTAGGCACTAGAACTCGCGAAGTTTCGAACCCCAAAACCCCGAAATGTGGGTCTCACCTTTCCTTCTTTCACATTTCGAAAGTTTGATTATGTTGATGACTGGACACCGGAACTCGTGAAGTTCTGAACCCTGATGTCCCGAAACAAGGGTCTCACCTTTCCTTCTTTCGCATTTCGGAAGTTTGATTATGTTGATGATTGGACACCGGAACTCGCGAAGTTCCGAACCCTGAAGTCTTGAAACACGGGTCTCACCTTTCCTTCTTTCGCATTTTGGAAGTCTGATTATGTTGATGACTGGATACCGGAACTCGCAAAGTTCTGAATCCTAAAGTTCCGAAACATGGGTCTCACCTTTCCTTTTTCGCATTTCAGCAGTTTGTTTATGTTGATGTTTAGACACTGGAAGTCGTGAAGTTACGAACCTAGAAACCCTGAAATGTGGGTCCCACCTCTTCATTTTCACTTTTCGGAAGTTTGTTTATGTTGATGATTGGACACCAGAACTCGCGAAGTTCCGAACCCCGAAGCCCCAAAATGTGGGTCTCACCTTTCCTTTTTCGCATTTCGGTGGTTTGATTATGTTGATGTTTCAAGATCAAAACTTGCGAAGTTCTGAACCCTGAAATACTAAAATTATGGGTCCCACCTTCCCATTTCCATATTTCAGAGATTTGTCTATGTTGTTGTTTGGGAACTTGAACTCACGAAGTCCCAAACCCTGAAACCCTAACATGTTGGTCCCACTCTCTTTTCGCGATTCAGGAGTTCTGGTGTGTAGAGGTTTGACTTTTGAAATTGCGAGATCCTAAACCACGAAACCCTGAAGTATTGGATCAACAGTCTTCACGCATTTTTGTGTTTTGTGTTTGGCATATATAATTGCCAAAACGATTTTGAAATCTATTATTTATTCACAAACTGTAGGAACCTAGAAGGAATTTATTTTTATGGGAACAACTTTAATAATGTAATGAATGATCTGGTAAAAGAACGTTGGGAAGTATTCATCCCGAACAGAGGTATGGAAGTAACAAACTGAATTACAAGTCAATTGTATTGCAAACATATGGAAATATTTTTATGTAGGGATTAGGCCATAAAATCCCAAGGTTTCTTGTATTGTTAAGACTGTGGTAGTGACATGGGTACAAACAGATAGGAAAGTAATTATAAATTACAGGATTTTAAATAAACATTGAAGTGATGAGTGAATACTTCTTATATCATCAATTAGAAAATTTTAAGTTGAATGCTAAAGAGAGTCGACAACAGTAAGGAATCTAACAAACTTTCAGACTCAAGCCTTATAACATAAATCTTACTAGCTTGAAATCTCGAAACTTTTCGAGGATAAATGTACAAACAATTTTTTTTTTTGACAGTTTTTGAGGTACATTACATATAATCCAAAGGGCTCCCCAATGCTCCAATTTATTTTTGAAGTTTTCTAGAATGTGAGTCCAGGATGACTTTGGGAGAGAATTGAGGCATATTGGGATGCCAAGATATCTAAACGTTTTCCATTTTTCAAGTAGCGAAAAGCAGAAGACATTTTCTATTAGGTGAGTTGTTCTTAAAGGGGTGTTCCACATGTAACATTGGATTTGGTATTGTTTATGAGGGCTCGCCAAGCTTGTGTGAAGTTTCTGAGTGCGGTTTTGAAATTCTTGGCCATAATAATGGAGGCTCCCCCAACGAGTAGAGTGTCATCAACAAATTGAGAGTGATTTATTGATTTCACTCCGCAGGCTATTTTGATTTCTGGTATGATTTTGGAAATTTGATCCTTTTCTAGTTGCCTGCTCATCGTTTCAGYCATGATTATATAAAGGATGGGGGAGAGAGGGAAGCCTTCCCTCATTCCTCTAGTGCTTTTGAAAAAACTTGTTGGGCATCCATTGACCAGAGGGGATATCCACAGAGAGGTTATAYAGGCTGAGATCCAATCCAGGAAGCCAAGGATGAATCCAAATTTCTTCATAATTTCTATCAGAAAGGAGTGCCTTACCCTATCGAAAGCATTGGCCATATCAATCTTAACAAYCATACCTTTATCTCCACCKTCCATTCCCTTAAAGACATCTGATCGTTACCCTCCTGATTTTTGATCGATCAACCTTAACTTCCTCACAGATCTATGGGATCTAACGGTCCACTGGATTTCGGTCCTTTTCCCAAAAAATTATCACCGTTCATTCTTTTAAAGATATCTCGCGAGGAGGATTTGGCGTTTTTCCACTGGAGCTCGACCCCTGCGACGATTTCACTCTCTACCTCTCTATGAACACTTCAGGGTGATATCATTTTCTCTCTCTGAACAACGGAGGCTTCTTCGAGCTAAGTTTGTTTCGCTCTCTTACTTTCAGTATACTGGAAGGGTGCAGGGAATAAAGGAAAGAACAGAAACATGGAGGGAAATTTTACCCACAGAAGCCTTCTATTAGAAGTAGATTAGGTCGGTGTAATAATATCCTTACGGTTGGAATTGAATCGTTCCTATTTTTTTTACAATCTAAGCTTAAACGAAATTGATTTATGCCATGGAAAGATTTTTTTTTTTTATGGTGATTTTGAGGTACATTACATATGGTATCAGAGAAAAATTTACAACATTGGGCCTCAATAGGGCCACATTAATTGCTTAGTATATATATTTTGATCTATGAGAAAACTAACAAATCTTGTGAATTGCAGACATAAAGCTTTTTTGTTTTGTGTTGAATAATGGCAGCTCAAGAAGGTGCAAAAATCAGGGTGGAAGAGAATCCACAACAAGGACCTCCTAGAGATTCGAGATAGAACAATGATGGAAGCTCACCCACGGAGGTGTTGGAAACAATGAGAAACCTTATAGTTGAACTACAGGTTTTCAAGGTCGACAATGAAAAATTGAAGAAGGCATAGCAGGAACAACAAGAGATAAATGAAGTCCTGTTGCATAGTATAGTAACCAAGAAAAGTCCAAAAGATGATAACCATGAGGAAGAGGTCAGCAAAAGGGCCTCCAAGAATTCTGGTACGAAAATAGAAAAAGGAGACAGTTCATCTGAAGGGACACCTTCAGTTGAAGACAAAACCATACCAGATAGAAAAAGAAAACAAACAGACCACCTTGAAGGAGAATTTAAAAAGATTAAACCAGCTACTTTTGATGGAGAATCCAGGACAGGAGAAGAAGCCGAAGCATGGTTCTTGGACATTAAAAAATACTTCCAAACTTACAACTATTCTAGCAACATGAAGGTTAGAATGGCGATCTACAATCTAAAGGGGAAGGCCAGCATTTCATGGCAGGAACTGAAACTGGCCAAGGGCCTAAAGGAGAAATAGTTGGAATGCTCTAACTTCAAGAAGTATTTTAAGAAACAATACCTGTATGAGAGATATTATGAAAGGAACACGAAAGAATTTTATGAATTACGACTCGGACAAATGAGGATAGATGACCTTATAAATAAATTTCTGGAACTACTATGGTTTTTACCATACATCCGGGAGGATAAGGTAAAAATCCAGTGATTCTTAAGTTGTTTACCACAGTCCTACAAGGACAGAATTGAGTTTGACAACCCCAAATCCTTGAGAGAGGAATTCAGGAAGGCACAAATGTGCTATGACCAGTAAAAAAAGCGGGTAGAGTTTCCCAAAACCTGAAAGGACAAGAAGTAGGATGGAATAAACCAGTGAAAGAAAGGATACCAGCCAACACCTTATCAGAATGCAGCAAAAATTTTCCCAAGGAAGGATTTTCACTCCAATCATCCGAATACGCAAGGTAGCAGTAAACCTTGTAATAAAGAAGTTTGGGGACAACTCCCATGAGCCATTAAAGTGTTGGGACTGTGGAGAGCCTCATCTAAGGAGGAACTGTCCATGTTTAATTGCAACAAATAGATCTGCCATCCACAATTTGCAAGAAGCCTCGATAGTAGGAGACATGGGTAGAAGTTTGCATCGGAAAAACGCAGCCATAGATGGTTGACAAGCTGACCACCAGTCCTCGGTGGTAGAGATTGAAGGTAAAATCCATGACACTCGAATTTATTTTTTACTTGACCCTAGAGCTACGTTAAGTTATATTACTCCTGATGTAGTAGAGTCGAATAAACTTAAGAAACAAAAGCATGCAAAATCTTGGCTTGTACAACTAGCAACAGGGACAAAAAGAAAGGTAGTTAACTTTATTTCTGATCTTGAGTTCAGTTTAGATGGTCAAAATATAAGGACCAAT
>JASDQU010104817.1:163584-175592 GCA_032191745.1 Picea mariana | reverse complement strand
CAGTCAGCCAAGTTTCAACGATGCAATTCAAGAAATGTTTTAGAAAGAGATGTCAAGTTTATGCCATCCAAGTAACGAATCTATTAGAAAAAGAAGATAAGCCAAAGTTAGAAGACTTTGTTGTCCTTCGTGAATTCCGAGACATGTTTGTTGATGAGATACCAGAATTGACTCCTAGGAGAGAAATAGATTTCTCCATAGACTTACTACCCGGATCAGCCCCTATCTCAAAACCACCCTACCGAATGAGTCTACCAGAACTGACAGAATTAATAATACAATTACAGGAATTGCTGGATAAAGGGTATATCAGACCAAGTGTCTCGTCATGGGGAGCATCAGTCCTCTTTGTGAAAAAGAAGGATGGTACTCTAAGACTATGTATATATTATAGACAACTGAACAAAGTAACCATTAAGAATGAATACCCCTTACCCAGGATAAATGATCTATTCGATCAAGTTGGGGGAGGCAAGATCTTCTCAAAATTGGATTTCGGATCTGGTTAGCATCAAGTTAGGATAAAGGACCAGGACATAAACAAAATAGCTTTTCGAACAAGATATGGACATTACAAGTTTGTAGTTATCCCTTTTGGACTCACTAATGCCCCAACCACATTTATGTGCCTAATGAATAGTATTTTCAGTGAGTACTTGGACAAGTTCATAGTAGTATTCATCGATGATATCCTAGTCTATTCAAAGACGAAGGAAGAACATGATGAACACTTATGAATTGTCCTGCAAACACTAAGAAAACACAAACTATATGCAAAATTCGTCAAATGTGATTTCTATAAAAAGAAATCCAATATTTAGGACATGTCATTTCCTCGGAAGGTATTGCCGTAGACCCGGAAAAGATAAAATCCATTATGGAATGGCCAGTGCCTAAAGATGTGGCAGAATTCGGTCATTCATGGGAATCACTGGATATTATCRCAGATTTATAGAAGGTTTCTCCAAGATAGACTACCCTATCACATCACTACAAAAGAAAGAGACCAAGTTTAACTGGTCGCAAAAGTGTCAAGAMAATTTTAACAAGCTAAAAGAATTATTGACATCGGCACCCATCTTGAAGGTAGCAGACCCAGATAAAGACTTCACAGTATGCATTGATGCAAGTAAAGAGGGGCTAGGCGGTGTTCTAACTCAGGAAGGACACGTGATTTGTTATGAATCCMAAAAATTAAAGGAACACGAGCGAAATTATGTCACTCATRACTTAGAATTGGCAACAGTAATACATGCCTTAAAATGTGGTGACACTATATCATGGGCAGGAAATTCTTGAGCGAATTTGAMTTCAAAGTGAGACATATCGAGCGTAAGGAAAATAAAGTAGGAGATTCTTTAAGCCGCAGAATCCATGGGTTATTTGAGATAAATATCAGCAGAGAAGAAAGTGATCTAGAACAAAGAATCAGAACGACAGGTGTTAATGACGAAAATTACACTAAGATAATGGAAGAATTGCAAAATAGTGTCACAAACTCAGATGAACTAGATATAAGTATCGACAAGGAGGGACTATTAAKATTTAAAAACAGACTTTACGTASCAGATTCAACAGAGCTAAAATTAACTATTTTAGACGAAGTGCATAAGAAACCATACTCTGGCCATTCAGGTTACTAGAAAACAATAACAACACTTAGAAAACTATTTTACTGGCCTAATATGAAAGGTGAAATAGCATAATACTTGGCCAGGTGCCAAGATTGCCAGCAGGTTAAGGCTGAACACCAGCATCCAACTGGCCTATTATAGCCATTACCAGTACCAGAATGGAAATGGGAGACCATCTCACCGGACTTTATCACAGGTTTGCCTAAAACTCAGAAACATAATGATTCTATCATGGTTGAAATCGATAAACTTAGTAAGTCTGCACATTTTATTCCTGTAAAGTCTACTTTTAAAAGTATTAACATTGATGAAATATCCATGAAAGAAATTTTTAGACTACATGGTATTCCTAAAATGGTGATTTCAGATAAAGACGTAAAATTCACATCCGCTTTTTGGAAGTAATTATTTGCAAAGCTAAATACTAATTTGAATTTCATCATGAGTTATCATCTACAAACGGATGGACAGACCGAAAGGAAAAACCAAATCATAGAAGATATGCTCTGCATGTATGTAAGAACAAAACCGAACAAGGGGGAAGACTACCTACACTTGGTGGAATTTGCATATAACAATGGGTACCAAACTTCAGCTAAGTTGAGCCCTTTCAAAATACTGTACGGCATAAAGTGTACTACTCCGATTAGCTGGGATAACTCAGCTGACCAACTCATGGTTGGACCAGAGATGCTCCAAGAAATGGAGAACATGGTAAAGAAAGTACAACAGAACTTGAAAGAAGCACAAGACAGACAGAAGAGCTATGCGTATCAGAAAATAAGTCACTTGGAATTTCAAGAGGGAGACCATGTTTATTTGAAGGTCAAAGCCTGAAAAAGCTCGCTGAAGTTGGGGAACTGTGCCAAGATGGCACCTAGGTTTTGTGGGCCCTTCGAGATACTAGCTAGAATTGGACTTGTAGCATACCAGCTTACCCTTCCGACTAATCTAAGAATTCAAAATGTATTTCATGTTTCTTTGTTGAAAAAGTATATCCATGACCCTACTCATATGATTGATTGGAACTTGGTGCAGGTGGAACCCGAGGAGGCCACTTGGAAATTGATGGGAGATTTACGGAAATCTCATCCAATCCTGTTCCAGGAAAGGAACGAACACCGAGGACATTGTTTTACTGAAGGGGGAAAGGATGTGACATCCCCCCCAAAAAAATATTTTTATTTTTATGTGCTGGAAATTTATTTCCATTTTTGGCAAATTCGAATCTGGAATTTTTTTTTCATTTATGGCAATTTCGAATTTTGAATTTAATAATTGTATTTAATTATTGTGACTGTTGGACAGAGATATATTTGGACCCAACTAACTATTTGACTATGACACTTGTATCACAACAAAATAATTATATTAACTGCAGGAGGACAAACGGAACAACCATGTTAAAATCAGTTGACCATGTGATCCAGGAGGTCATTCATCTTTAAAGTTATACTGATCCAAGATAAAGAGAAAATGGTACAATGGCAGCCAGGTTTGGTAAGAATCAAGACTTTAACACCTTTGAAAAAGGGGTTAGATCATTATGCATAGTCTTTAGCAAAGTTATAGCATATGGTTAAAAACATATGAGAACATTTCAAGCTAGACTATATAACATGTCCCGAAAGTTAAACTTAGCATATGTGACAAACCCTATCAAATGAAAATTCATGCTAAATGTGCACGGTGCAAGAACATGGAATTATCATATGATAACATAGGGTGTTAACCAAAGTCCACATGAAATATCCAATGTATAAGCTAAACATTCAATGATTCAATGTTACATAACATAAAGTCAGTGCAAATGTGTTATGTCACATGGTTGGTACAACATATAAATGAACCGTTGGCAACATATGTGTAACTCTTGGTTGGAACATGTGGCATAGTCATTGCACGGTGCATGGGTCAATGTTTCATATCTTAACATTTGTGCATTAGGTGAGCGGTCAGTTGGTAACATCAGAATGGTTATGACATTGCGTGCAGAGTCAAGTGGTCACAGCTGGCGGTTTTGTGCATAGTCTAATGTAACATTCATCAACATTCAGCATGGGGTGCGGAGTTAGTCTGACGGTGAGGCATAGCCATGTTGCAATCTGCGGTAACATTTCTTAACATTTGTAAGATGGGTGCGGTTGTAACAATTTTGGAATAGCTCTGCGTTGGCAGATAATAGTTGACAGAGTAACGCCCGACTCGCTGTAACAGTTTGCGGTTATAGCGTTTGATCCATTGTCACGTCTTCATAGATCAACGACTTTCCATAACAGTTTGGAGTTGAGAACAGGTTTTGTTGACAGGTTTGGCATGATATGTGCCAATTGTTATAGCCATAACAATACCATGCGTGAACACTCAGTTTCAGCTATGAATAGATCCGTTATGTTCTCAAATCGCACAACGATAGATGGAAACACGCCAAGGTCGGGGGTCTCATCCTATTTAGCTCAGCGTTTGGCCATGACGAGAGGGGAGTTCTTCATACAGAAAATTCTAGATGTTGGCCATTTGATAGTTGACTATTCTCACTATGTTTTTGGCTTTCCATGCATTTTTGGAGGCCAATTTGTAACTTTTAATAGAGAAGGGCTTGAAGACTGTTATACAGCCATCTGTTCTACAACAGTGAAGTTGTTTCTACAGGGACATAGGACAAAGAGAGGGTTTAGCTATGCATTTCCAGATTGTTGGTTATATGTAAAGTCGATTGCACTCTGTTATGATTTATCTTTCTTTTCCTTTTGAAGGTTGAATTGTAATTTACAGGAGAGAGGAGTCTTGAGAGCTTTGTACAACATTTTGTTCTATTGCTAAAGTTGATGTTCAGAGATTCCAGAAACATTTTGTACCATTTTAAAGACATTAATTGGATCGGTACCCATTGGAGAGGGACTCAGAGACGTAGCCCAATGAAGGGGGTGAACTCCATTAACAACTTCTATGTTTTTTATTCTCTTTTACTGTGTTTCATCTTTCTGTTTGCTCATTTCTGTTCCAACTTTTTCCAATTCAGATTATAAGATTTTAGTCATGTTGTTCAAGTTCTTTTTCCTGTGGTAATGAAATTCAAATAAGAGTATTCTTTTCAAACTTTAAAAGAACATAAGTTGAGGTCTTACTGATCATATTATGGTATCAGAACAGGTTAACTGCTAGTGCTAGTTTGTGAATTCTTACCAGGTCCAAATCTAATCTTGGTGAAGGAGAACTGGTAGAAGGTGAACCTGAGATTGGCTCGAGGAGGACATTTTCGAGAACAACCATGTCCTCTCCACAAGGAGAAGAAGAAGGACATACAGAACGGGAAAAGCGTGTTGTTTCCGAAACTGAGTTTTTGGAGGATTTTGTCAGCATGAAAGCTATGATGGAAATTCTACTCGATGAGCAAGCAGAAAGGAAGAAGAAAGAAGAAGAATCTGCATCCAAAGATGCATAAGTGAAGAAGGAAGAAAAGGGCAAAGGAGTAGGAGGTGATGGTGATCCTCTTGAAACTAATCAGACTTCCTCTTCTTCTCACACTTCTCATTTGAATAATGAAAATGCTAATATGCCATATTTCAAATTGGATGTGAAATTTGAATTACCAATTTACAATGGAGATTTAGATGCTGAAAAGTTAGACAATTGGATTAAGCAGCTTGAAGTATACTGCAGGGTGCAGGGAATTAATGATGACCCTTCCAGGATTCAGTTGGCCACCTTGCGAATGAGTGGGATGGCTCTTACTTGGTGGGAGAGTAAGATTCAGCAAGATCTTCGAAAGAATGGTAAAATTATTTCAGTTTGGAATGAATTCATTGAAGTATTAAGGAAGCAATTTTATCCTTTGGGTCAAATGCAACAATTAACCATGAGTTGGAAAATGTTTAGACAAGCTAAAGGACAAAATATTCAATATTATACTTATTAATTCAGAAAAAGGGCTATTGCATTGAATATTTCATTAGATACGCATGAAACTCTTATTAAGTACATTGGTGGCATGCATTCTTATTTGAGACATACTTTATTGATGTTTAACCACAGTAACTTGGATTATGTATGTGTTCAAGCCACACATTTAGAAGCTAGGGGGAAGCATGCTACTGATACTTTTGTGAAGAAATCATTTAAATTTGACATAAAATCAAAAGGTAAAGATAAGGGGAAAAAGAAGATGGCTACTGTTAAAAAAGATGGTGAAAAGCCTACATGTTCGCATTGTCATAAGGGGCATGATGTCTCTAAGTGTTGGAAACTTCATCCGGAGTTAAGGCCAAAAAAGTACAGAGGAAACAAAGATAAAGGAAAAGAAAAATCTACTACAGCAGTTATTCAAGACTTGGGATCCGACTCAGGTGATGAAACAAAGGTTACAACTGTCGGAATCCAAGTTAAGAATAAAGGAATCTCACTTCCAATTGATGCAAATTTAAGTCCTAATGCAAGTACAAATCTGCCATCTACTTCTAAGAAAAATGATAAGAAAAGAAGTGCACTGTTTCATGTTTGTGTCATAGAAAATCACACAAAGATTGCTACATTGTTTGATAGTGGTTCACAAGTAAATTTGATATCAGAAGAAGTGGTTAAGAAAATGCATCTAGTTACTATGCCTCATGAAAAACCCTATCCTCTTGGTTTGGTTACTAATGATACACAATTACAAGTTACAAAGAAATGTGTATTAAAGTTTGCAATTACTGAAAAGTTTATGGATGAGGTAGAACTGGATGTAGTGCCACTTGACATTTGTGGAATTGTACTTGGGAGTCCATATTTGTATGACCGGAAAGTAGTCTTTTATAGAGAGAAGAAAAAATATCATCTCTTTAAAGATGATGTAGAATATATTGTACAAGCACATAAGACAAAAACAAATCTAGCAATAGTTTCTACAGGACAAATGAAGAGGTTGGTAAATGCTAGTAAGAATTTTGTATTAATGATGGTTAAGGTGAAAATTGATGAGATCTCTAAATCTTTTGAAGGATGTGATTCTAAACATAAATATGAAATGATTGAACTTACTTCTGAGTATGATGATTTATTTCAAGATCTGAAAGGGTTACCACAAAAGAGAGAGATTCAGCATGAGATACAGTTGCAACAGGATGTGCCACTTCCAAATATAGACATGTATCAGATGTCTGTAATGCAAATGGAGGAAATCAAGAAGCAGATTCAGGAGCTGATTGAGAAGGGGGTCATCCGGCCAAGCACTTCTCCTTGTGGCTCTCCTATAGTCTTGGTTCCAAAGAAGGATGGGTCTTGGAGAATGAGCATTGACTACCGGGCCCTTAACAAAATCACCATTAAAAATAGGTATCCTCTTCCTCGCATTGATGATTTGCTTGATCAGTTAAAACATGCAATTTATTTTACTAAATTGGATTTGCGTAGTGGGTATCATCAAATCCGGGTTACTGAAAATGATTCTTGGAAAACAGCTTTTAAAACGAAACAGGGTTTGTATGAATGGCTTGTAATGCCTTTCGGTCTATGTAACGCACCTGCTACTTTTATGCGGGTTATGAATGAGGTTTTTCGCCCTTTTAGTGATGCTTTTGTAATTGTTTACCTAGACGATATCCTTGTCTTTAGCAAGACTTGGAAGGAACACATTCTACATGTGAAGAAAGTTTTAGATGTACGGAGGAAGGAGAAGCTTTTTGTAAAAATGTCTAAATTTGAGTTTGCTAAAACTTCTTTAGTATATTTGGGCCATATTATTGGTGGAGGCCACCTGCGAGTGGACCCAACCAAGTTTTTTGTCATTGTAAACTAGCCACGGCCTAATACCGTTACTGAAATCAGAATTTTTCTGGGTGCAGTTCAGTATTGGAGGAAATTCATTCATGGGTTTTCTTCCATTGTTGCCCTATTACATGCGTTGACAAGCATTAAAGAGATTTTCTAGTGGGGAGGCAAGCATCAAAATTCCTTCGACACTTTGAAGGAAAAGATCAGCACAGCGCCGGTTCTGACATTGCCAAATTTGCAACAGCCATTTGAGATCGAAACAGATGCCAGCCGGTTTTCCATGGGAGCCGTTTGGATGCAAGGGAGGAAGCCAGTCTGTTACCATTCAGAAACGTTCTCTACTGCGGTAAGTAACTATCTGACTTATGACAAAGACTTGTATGATTTAGTATAGAGTGTGAATAAGTGGAAACATTATATCATGGGTAAAGAAACAATTATACATACTGATCATCAACCACTTCAGTATTTACAATCTCAAACTAAAGTACAACAAAGTAGACATTTAAGATGGATGCGATTTTTACAGCAGTTTCATCTTGTAATTAAATACAAAAAAATGATTCATAATAAGGTAGAAGACATGTTATCAAGGCCACCTACAAACGCTTCAATCATTCTTCAGAACAACTCATTAACACATGAAAGTTATATTGAACAGTATGCTGAAGATAAAGACTTTAAGAAAGTATACGCATCACTAATACATGGTAGACAGGAAGAGAAATATTACGTGCATAATCAACTCTTGTATCATCTTGGTAAACTTTGTATTCCAGAAAATAAGAGAGTACACGTGATCCGAGAAGCACATAGTTCATTGATTGCAGGGCATTTTGGAGTAAGTAAAACATTTTTAGTATTGCAGAATCATTGTTATTGGCCTCAGATGCAAGAAATTGTAGCTAAATACTTATGTGTGCAACATGTAAGCCTAGCAATAGGAAATTGGGTTTGTACACACCTCTTCCAGTTTCTTCTCGTCCTTGGGAAAGCATTTCTATGGACTTTGTAGGAGGACTACCTATGTCGAGGAAAGGGCAAGATTACCTATATGTTGTTGTGGATAGATTCAACAAAATGTGTATCTTGATGCCATGTACCAAGCAGATCATTATTGAACAAACAACTCATCTATTATTTCAGAATGTTTGGGTACATTTTGGGCTACCCATGTCTATTGTATCAGATCGGGATTCCCGGTTCTTGGGGGAATTTTGGTCAACACTATGGGAGCTTATGGATACTAAACTGAAGAAAAGTACAACTTTTCATCCACAGACTGATGGGAAAACAGAGGTAGTGAATAGGACAATGGTTCAGCTACTCAGAGGATATTGTAGTAAACATCCTAAACTTTGGGACGAGTAGTTGCAGTACATACAACATGCTTACAACCATGCAGTTCATTCTTCCATGAATAAATCTCCTTTTGAAAGTTGTTTTGGTTATCTGCCAAAAACACCCATGGACTTTTCTTTTGGAAAAGATGTAGTGGATGGACATCATGATGCAGATAAAGCTTTAAAGTTCATTCAGAGAATCCAAGCGGTGCAGCAGGCAATTCAATAATAGTTGGAGAAGAGCCAGGCAAAGTACACGGCCAGGCATGATAATCATAGAGTTGATCATCAATTCTAGGTTGGAGACCGAGTCTGGTTACATATCACCAAAGAACGAATGAAAGCTGAAGGTAAAAAGCTTAAGCCTATCAGGTATGGTCCTTTTGAGATCTTGTAAAAGATTGGTACTAATGCTTTTTGCTTGAATTTACCTCCATACATGCAAATCTATTCAGTTGTCAATGTTGAGAATATTAAATTGTATGAGCCTCCTATGATCATGGATGAGGAAACTAACATGAAAATTCCTTTAGTTGACGATATGACACTTGAATATATGAATGAGTTGCAGGATGATGTCATTCTTGACAGAAATGTAAGGAATTCACGAAGGGGGAATTTTGAGTACCTTCGAGTGGGGCTTAAAGGTATGAATCCTAGCAAAGCAAGATGGATGGAGATTGGAAAAGTGAGGGAGTTTTACCCTCACTTACTTGCAGAGTGATTCAGGATTTTGGAGGTGCAAAAGCTCTCCAATGGGGAGGAATGATCCAGGGGGTCATTCGTCTTTAAAGTTATACTGATCCAAGATAAAGAGAAAATGGTACAATGGCAGCCAAGTTTGGTAAGAATCAAGACTTTACCACCTTTGAAAAAGGGGTTAGAGCATTATGCATAGTATTTAGAAAAGTTATAGCATATGGTTAAAAAAATACGAGAACATTTCAAGCTAGACTATATAACATGTCCCGAAAGCTAAACTTAGCATATGTGACAAACCCTATCAAATGAAAATTCATGCTAAATGTGCACGGTGCAATCACATGGAATTATCATATGATAACATAGGGTGTTAACCAAAGTCCACATGAAATATCCAATGTATAAGCTAAAAATTCAACGATTCAATGTTACATAACATAAAGTCAATGCAAATTTGCTATGTCACATGGTTGGTACAACATATAAATGAACGGTTGGCAACATATGTGTAATGCTTGGTTGGAACATGTGGCATAGTCATTGCACGGTGCATGGGTCAACGTTTCATCTCTTAACATTTGTGCATTGGGTGCGCGGTCGGTTGGTAACATTAGAATGGTTATGACATTGCGTGCAAAGTCAAGTGGTCATAGCTGGAGGTTTTGTGCATAGTCTAATGTAACATTCATCAACATTCAGCATGGGGTGCGCAGTTAGTCTGACGGTGAGGCATAGCCATGTTGCAAGCTGCGGTAACATTTCTTAACATTTGTAAGATGGGTGTGGTTGTAACAGTTTTGGAACAACTCTGCATTGGTAGATAAGAGTTGACAGAGTAACGTCCGGCTCGCTGTAACAGTTTGTGGTTATAGCGTTTGATCCATTGCCACGTCTTCATAGATCGGGGACTTTCCATAACAGTTTGGAGTTGAGAACAAGTTTTGTTAACAGGTTTAGCGTGATATGTGCCAATTGTTAAAGCCATAACAATACCATGCGTGAACACTCAGTTTCAGATATGAATAGATCCGTTTTGTTCTCAAATCGCACAACGATAGATGGAAATGCGCCAAGGTCGGGGGTCTCATCCTATTTAGCTCAGCGTTTGGCCATGATGAGAGGGGAGTTCTTCATACAAAAAATTCTAGATGTTGGCCATTTGATAGTCGACTATTCTCACTACGTTTTTGGCTTTCCACGCATTTTTGGAGGCCAATTTGTAACTTTTAAGAGAGAAGGTCTTGAAGACTGTTATGCAGCCATATGTTCTACAATAGTGAAGTTGTTTCTACAGGGACATAGGACAAAGAGAGAGTTTAGCTATGCATTTCCAGATTGTTGGTTATATGTAAAGTCGACTGCACTCTGTTATGATTTATCTTTCTTTGCCTTTTGAAGGTTGAATTGTAATTTCCAGAAGAGAGGAGTCTTGAGGGATTTGTACAACATTCTGTTCTGTTGCTAAAGTTGATGTTCAGAGATTCCAGAAACATTTTGTACCATTTTAAAGCAATTAATTGGATCGGTACCTATTGGAGAGGGACCCAGACACGTAGCCCAGTGAAGGGGGTGAACTCCATTAACAACTTCTATGTTTTTGATTCTCTTTTACTGTGTTTCATCTTTCTGTTTTCTCATTTCTGTTCCGGCTGTTTCCAATTCAGATTATAATCTTTTAGTCATGTTGTTCAAGTTCTTTTTCCTGTGGTAATGAAATTCAAATAAGAGTATTCTTTTCAAAAATTAAAAGAACATAAGTTGAGGTCTTACTGATCATATTATGGTATCAGAACAAGTTAACTGCTGGTGCTAGTTTGTGAATGCTTACCAGGTCCAAATCTAATCTTGGTGAAGGAGAACTGGTAGAAGGTGAACCTGAGATTGGCTCGAGGAGGACATTTTTGAGAACAACCATGTCTTCTCCACGAGGAGAAGAAGAAGGACATATAGAACGTGAAAAGCCTGTTGTTTCCGAAACTGCGTTTTTGGAGGATTTTGTCATCATGAAAGCTATAATGGAAATTCTACTCGATGAGCGAGCAGAAAGGAAGAAGAAAGAAGAAGAATCTGCATCCAAAGATGCAGAAGTGAAGAAGGAATAAAAGGGAAAAGGAGTAGGAGGTGATGGTGATCCTCCTGAAACTAATCAGACTTCCTCTTATTCTCACACTTCTCATTTGAATAATTCAAATGCTAATATGCCATATTTCAAATTGGATGTGAAATTTGAATTACCAATTTACAATGGAGATTTAGACGCTGAAAAGTTAGACAATTGGATTAAGCAGCTTGAAGTATACTGCAGGGTGCAGGGAATTAATGATGACCCTTCCAGGATTTAGTTGGCCACCTTGTGAATGAGTGGGATGGCTCTTACTTGGTGGGAGAGTAAGATTTGGAAAGATCTTCGAAAGAATGGTAAAATTATTTCAGTTTCGAATGAATTCATTGAAGTATTAAGGAAGCAATTTTATCCTTTGGGTCATATGCAACAATTAACCATGAGTTGGCAAATGTTTAGACAATCTAAAGGACAAAATATTCAATATTATACTTATTAATTCAGAAAAAGGGCTAT
>JASDQU010104817.1:112340-131930 GCA_032191745.1 Picea mariana | reverse complement strand
CCCCCAAAAATAAATATTCTTATTTTTATGTGTTGGAAATTTATTTCCATTTTTGGAAAATTTGAATCTGGAAAATTTTTTCCACTTATGGAAATTCCAAATTTTGAATTTAATAATTGTGATTGTTGGGCAGAGATCTGTTTGGACCCAACTAAACTATTTGACTATGACACTTGTATTACAAGAGAATAATTATATTAACTGCAGGAGGACAAATGGAACAACCATGTTAAAATTAGCTGACCATGACTCCATGAGTGGGGAACAAGTTGGAACTGCCTCTGGGCTGATGATTACAAGCGGCAAATCAAATATTTGGTCACTGGAAGCCCCTAAAAATCATGGATTAAGAAAAGCTGTGAAAATCCCGAAAGGGGGGAAAAGACCTGGGCAAAAATGGATAAAAAGCATATGCAAGGAGGCAGGACACTGCCAAGTATGCTGGGAAAAGGATTCCTGAGCTCTCTTGTTGTTATGAACATTGTGGATTGAGTGTGAGGCAAGAGGAGCTTGCTGAAACATAATTGTCTTGTTGTTATGAACATTGTTGAGTAAGTGTGAGGCAAGAGGAGAACTGTTGGAATTGAAGGACATAGCTGAGGAGGAGTTTCCAAGTTCACCCTCATGGATTCATGGTCAGGATAGGGGGTGAATCGGGCAAGTAGATCAGGCTTCCCTATTCTACGGTTGGGAGGAACATGGTTGTTCCCTTTGTTTTCCCACAGATTGGATTCAGATATCTCGTTCTACCCCTCTCCATTTGGGCTATGTTTTGATTGATGGAAAGTATGTGTTGTGTGATTATATCTAATTGCATCAATGTAAATCTTTCCCTCTCTATTCTTGGATGTGTTGTGTGTATTTGAGATTTCTCATCAAATTGTTCTCTAATATGAAGTAATTATGTCAATGGATGACATTTATCATGGTATCAAATGTACAATCACAGTCTAAATTCTAGAGTGGTCCCTACCTAAATCTGGAAGTGCTAGGAAAATTTATTTTGATAGAAGATGAGTTAAGAAAATGCCGGTCCATCTATGGGTTAGGTTCATTCTGATGTCAAAATGCTAGACGTACAAAAAATTTGGAAAGTTAAAGAATTCTGGAAACCCCAGAAAACCAAAACTCAGATCCCTTGGGTCATTAATTATAATTTCCAAACTCTAATGTAGTGATATTCTTATGCATGTATCTACATAGATGCGCAGATCTAGTACTGTTGACATTTTCGACTTGTCTAAAGGGGATCTGAGTGAACTTATTAGAAATTACCTTTTTCAGAACATGTTACCCTATTGTGCCCCTTTTTATAGATTGTATGCGTATAAAAGTCAGAAGTTAGATTTTTGTTTTGGAATCTTGATAAGTAAATGGATGTTGGAATCCTTCTACACCTACTATCTCATAGAATGAAAGTAAGAATACMTGTACAAGGAAAAATCTTAGAATTATGAAAAATAGTGTGAATTTTGGCATTTGGGACTTGMAGTTGAAACCTTATAGTTGAACTACAGGTTTTCAAGATCGACAATGAAAAATTCAAGAAGGCACAGCAGGAACAACAAGACATAAATGAAGTCCTGCTGCATAGTATAGTAACCAAGAAAAGTCCAAAAGATGATAACCATGAGGAAGAGGTCAGCAAAAGGGCCTCCATGAATTMTGGTACGAAAATAGAAAAAGGAGACAGTTCRTCTGAAGGGACACCTTCAGCTGAAGACAAAACCATACTAGGTTTAAAAAGAAAACAAACAAACCACCTTGAAGGAGAATTTAAAAAKATTAAACCAGCTACTTCTAATGGAAAATCTAGGACAGGAGAAGAAGTCGAAGCATACTTCCAAATTTACAACTATTCTAGCAACATGAAGGTTAGAGTGGCCATCTACAATCTRAAAGGGAAGGCTAGCATTTGGTGGTAGAAACTGAAACTGGCCAAGGGCCTAAAGAAGAAACAGTTTGAATGGTCCGACTTCAAGAAGTATTTTAAGAAACAATACCTGTCTGAGAGATATTATGAAAGGAGCACGAAATAATTTTATGAATTACGACTCGGACAAATGAGGATAGATGACCTTATAAATAAATTTATGGAACTACTAAGGTTCATACCATACATCCGGGAAGATAAGGTAAAAAACCAATGATTCTTAAGTTGTTTACCACAGTCCTACAAGGACAGAATTGAGTTTAACAACCACAAATCCTTGAGCAAGGAATTCAGGAAGGCACAAATGTGCTATGAACAGTACAAACAGCGGGTAGAGTTTCCAAAAACCTGGAAGGATAAGAAGCAGAATGGAATAAACCAGCGAAATAAAGGATACCAGCCAACACCTTATCGGAATGAAGCAAAAAATTTCCCAACGAAGGATTTTCACTCCAATCATCCGAATACGCAAGGTAGCAGTAAACCGGTAAACCTTGGAATGAAGAAGTTTGGGGACAACTCCCGTGAGCCATTAAAGTGTTGGAAGTGTGTAGAGCCTCATCTAAGGAGGAACTTTCCATGTTTAATTGCAACAAACTGATCTTCCATACACAATTTGCAGGAAGCCTCGATAGTAGGAGACATGGGCAGAAGTTTGCATCGAATAAATGCATCCATGGATGGTCGACAAGCTAACCACCAGTCCTCGGTGGTAGAGATTGAAGGTAAAATCCATGACACTCAAATTTATGTTTTAATTGGTCCCTTAGATCTACGTTAAGTTATATTACTCCCGATGAAGTAGAGTCGAATAAACTTAAGAAACAAAAGCATGGAAATATTGGCTTGTACAACTAGCAACAGGGACAAAAAGAAAGGTAGTTAACTTTATTTTTGATCTTGAGTTTAGTTTAGATGGTCAAAATATAAGGACCAATCTGAACATCCTACCACTAGGGTCTTAGAATATGATTATTGGGATGGATTGGTTGGAGCAACACAAGCAGTACTAGATTGTTATACAAAGATACTTAGCTATAAATATAATTTTGGCATTGTTAGAATAGCCCAAGGCATACCAAAACTGGTGTCAGTCAGACAAGTTTCAAAGATGCAATTCATAAAATGTATTAGAAAGGGATGTCAAGTTTATGCCATCCAAGTAACGAATCTATTAGAAAAAGAAGATAAGCCCAAGTTAGAATACTTTGTTGTCCTTCGTGAATTCTGAGACATGTTTGTTGATGAGATACCATAATTGCCTCCTAGGAGAGAAATAGATTTCTCCATAGACTTACTACCCAGATCATCCCCTATCTCAAAAGCACCCTACCGAATCAGTCTACTAGAACTGATAGAATTAATAACACAATTACAGGAATTGTTGGATAAATGGTATATCAGACCAAGTGTCTTGCCATGGGGAGCACCAGTCCTCTTTGTGAAAAAGAAGGACAGTACTCTAAGACTATGTATAGATTATAGAAAATTGAACAAAGTAACCACTAAGAACAAATACCCCTTACCCAGGATAAATGATCTATTCGATCAAGTTGGGGGGGGGGCAAGATCTTCTCAAAATTGGATTTAGGATCCGATTACCATCAAGTTAGGATAAAGGACTAGGACATAAACAAAATAGCTTTTCGAACAAGATATGGACATTACAAGTTTGTAGTTATACCTTTTGGATTCACTAATGCCCCAGCCACGTTTATGTGCCTAATGAATAGTATTTTCAGTGAGTACTTGGACAAGTTCATAGTAGTATTCATCGATGATATCCTAGTCTATTCAAAGACAAAGGAAGAACATGATGAACACTTACGAATAGTCCTGCAAGCACTAAGAAAACACAAACTATACACAAAATTCGACAAATGTGATTTCTATCAAAAAGAAATCCAATATTTAGGACATGTCATTTCCCTGGAAGGTATTGACGTAGACCCGGAAAAGATAAAATCCATTATGGAATGGCTAGTGCCTAAAGATGTGGTAGATATTCAGTCATTCATGGGAATCAATGGATATTATCGCAGATTTATATAAGGGTTCTCCAAGATAGCGTACCCTCTCACATCACTACAAAAGAAAGGGACCAAGTTTAACTGGTCGCAAAAGTGTCAAGACAGTTTTAACAAGCTAAAAGAATTATTGACATCAGCACCCATCTTGAAGGTAACATACCCAGATAAAGACTTCACAGTATGCATTGATGCAAGTAAAGAGGGGCTAGGCGGTGTTCTAACTCAGGAAAGGCACATGATTTGTTATGAATCCTGAAAATTAAAGTAACACGAGCGAAATTATGTCACTCATGACTTAGAATTGGCAGCAGTAATACATGCCTTAAAAATGTGGTGACACTATTTCATGGGCATAAAATTCTTACTATTGACAGATATTAGCGGAGTGAAATATTTTTTTAACCAACCAAACCTTAATCGATAAAAGCAAGGTGGCTAGCCTTCTTGAGAAAATTTGACTTTGAATTCTGACATATCAAGGGTAAGGAAAATAAAGTAGCAGATGCTTTAAGCCGCAGAATCCATGGGTTATTTGAGATAAATATCAGCAAAGCAGAAAGTGATCTAGAACAAAGAATCAGAACGACAGGTGTTAATGATGAAAATTACACTAAGATGATGGCAGAATTGAAAAATAGTGTCACAAACTTAGATGAACTGGATATAAGTATCGACAAGGAGGGACTTTTAAGATTTAAAAACAGACTCTACGTAGCAGATTGAGCAGAGATAAAATTAACTATTTTAGACGAAGTGCATAAGAAACCATACTCTGGCCATCCAGGTTACCAGAAAACAATAACAACACTCAGAAAACTACTTTATTGGTCTAATATGAAAGGAAAAACAACAGAATACTTGGCCAGGTGCCAAGATTGCCAGCAGGTTAAGGCTGAACACCAACATCCAACTGGCCTATTACAACCATTACCAGTACTAGAATGGAAATGGGAGACCATCTCACTGGACTTTATCACAGGTTTGCCTAAAACTCAGAAGCATAATGATTCTATCATGGTTGAAATCGATAAACTCTGTAAGTCTGCACATTTTATTCCTGTAAAGTCTACTTTTAAAGCTATTAACATTGCTGAAATATTCATGAAAGAAATTTTTAGACTACATGGTATTCCTAAAATGGTGATTTTAGATAGAGACGTAAAATTCACATCCGCTTTTTGGAAGGAATTGTTTGCAGGGCTAAATACTAATTTGAATTTCAGCATGAGTTATCATCTACAAACGGATGGATAGACCAAAAGGACAAACCAAATCATAGAAGATATGCTCTACATGTATGTAAGAACAAAATTGAACAAGTGGGAAGACTACCTACACTTGGTGGAATTTTCATATAACAAAGGGTACCAAACTTCAGCTAAGTTCAGCCCTTTCGAAACACTGTACGGCATAAAGTGTGCTACTCTGATTAGCTGGGATAACTTAGTTGACCGACTCATGGTTTGACCAGAGATGCTCAAAGAAATGGAGAACATGGTAAAGAATGTACAACAGAACTTGAAAGAAGCACAAGACAGACAGAAGAGCTATGCGGATCAGAAAAGAAGATACTTGGAATTTCAAGAGGGATACCATGTTTATTTGAAGGTCAAAGCTTGAAAAAGCTTGCTGAAGTTGGGGAACTGTGCCAAGATGGCACCCAGGTTTTGTGGGCCCTTCAAGATACTAGCTCGAATTGGACCCGTAGCATATCAGCTTGCCCTTCCAGCTAATCTAATAATTCATAATGTATTTCATGTTTCTTTGTTGAAAAATTATATTCATGACCCTACTCATATGATTGATTGGAACTTGGTGCAGGTGGAACCCGAGGAGGCCACTTGGGAATTGGAGGGAGATTTGTGGAAATATCATCCAATCCAATTCCAGGAAAGGAACGAACACTGAGGACAGTGTTTTACTAAAGGGGGAAAGGATGTGACATCCCCCTAAAAAAAATAGTTTTATTTTTATGTGCTGGAAATTTATTTCCATTTTTGGCAAATTCGAATCCGAATTTTTTTTCCATTTATGGCAATTTCGAATTTCGAATTTAATAATTGTATTTAATTATTGTGACTATTGGGCAGAGATCTATTTGGACCCAACTAACTATTTTACTATGACACTTGTATCAAAACAAAATAATTATATTAACTGCAGGAGGACAAATGGAACAACCATGTTAAAATCAGTTGACCATGTGATCCAGGGGGTCATTCATCTTTAAAGTTATATTGATCCAAGATAAAGAGAAAATGGTACAATGGAAGCTAGGTTTGGTAAGAATCAAGACTTTACCACCTTTGAAAAAGGGGTTATCATATGGTTAAAAACATATGAGAAAATTTCAAGCTAGACTATATAACATGTCCCGAAAGATAAACTTAGAATATGTGACAAACCCTATCAAATGAACATTCATGCTAAATGTGAACGATGAAAGCACATGGAATCATCATATGATAACATAGGGTGTTAACCAAAGTCCACATGCAATATCCAATGTATAAGCTAAACATTCAACGGTTCAACATTACATAACATAAAGTCAGTGCAAATGTGTTATGTCACATGGTTGGTACAACATATAAATGAACCGTTGGAAACATATGTGTAACGCTTGGTTGGAACATGTGGCATAGTCGTTGTATAGTGAACGGGTCAACGTTTCATCTCTTAACATTTTTGCATTGGGTGCACTGTCAGTTGGTAACATCAAAATGGTTATGACATTGTGTGCACAGTCAAGTGGTCACAGCTGGCGGTTTTGTGCATAGTCTAATGTAACATTCATCAACATTTAGCATGGGGTGCGTATTTAGTATGGCGGTGAGGCATAGCCATGTTGCAAGCTGCGGTAACATTTCTTAACATTTGTAAGATGGGTGCGGTTGTAACAGTTTTGGCATAGATCTGCATTGGCAGATAACAGTTGACAGAGTAATGTCCGACTCGCTGTAACAGTTTGCAGTTATAGCGTTTGATCCGTTGCCACATTTTCATAGCTCGATGACTTTCCATAATAGTTTGGAGTTGAGAGTGGGTTTTGTTAACAGTTTTGGTGTGATATGTGCCAATTGTTATAGCCATAACAATACCATGCGCGAACACTCAGTTTCAGCTATGAATAGATCTGTTTTGTTCTCAAATCACGCAACGAGAGATGGAAGCGAGCCAAGGTCGGGGGTCTCAGCCTATTTATCTCAGCGTTTGGCCATGACGAGGGGGGAGTTCTTCATACAAAAAATTCTAGATGTTGGCCATTTGATAGTCAACTATTCTCACTACGTTTTTGGCTTTACACGCATTTTTGGAGGCCAATTTGTAACTTTTAAGAGAGAAGGTCTTGAAGACTGTTATACAACCATAAGTTCTACAACAGTGAAGTTGTTTCTACAGGGACAGAGGACAAAGAGAGGGTTTAGCTGTGCATTTCCAAATTGCTGGTTATATGTAAAGTCGACTACACTTTGTTATGATTTAGCTTTCTTTTCCTTTTGAAGGGTGAATTGTAATTTCCAGAAGAGAGGAGTCTTGAGGGATTTGTACAACATTCTGTTCTATTGCTGAAGTTGATGTTCAGAGATTCTAGAAACATTTTCTACCATTTTAAAGCCATTAATTGGATCAGTACCCATTGGAGAGGGACCTGAAGACATAGCCCAGTGAAGGGGGTGAACTCTGTTAACAACTTTTGCATTTCTGGTTCTCTTTTACTGCGTTTCGTCTTTTTGTTTTCTCATTTCTGTTCCAGTTGTTTCCAATTCAGATTATAATCTTTTAGTCATGTTGTTCAAGTTCTTTTTCCTGTGGTAATGGATTTCAAATAAGAGTATTATTTTCAAACTTTAAAAGCACATAAGTTGAGGTCTTACGGATCATATTATGGTATCAAAACAGGTTAACTGTTGGTGCTAGTTTGTGAATGCTTACCAGGTCCAAATCTAATCTTGGTGAAGGAGAACTTGTAGAAGGTGAACCTGATATTAGCTCGAGGAGGACATTTTCGAGAACAACCATGTCTTCTCCATGAGGAGAAGAAGAAGGACATACATAATGGGAAAAGCCTATTGTTTCTGAAACTGTGTTTTTGGAGGCTTTTGTCAGCATGAAAGCTATGATGGAAATTCTACTCGATGAGCGAGAAGAAAGGAAGAAGAAAGAAGAAGAATCTTCATCCAAAGATGCAGAAGTGAAGAAGGAAGAAAAGGGCAAAGGAGTAGGAGGTGATGGTGATCCTCCTGAAAATAATCAGACTTCCTCTTCTTCTCACACTTCTCATTCGAGTAATGCAAATGAAAATATTCCATATTTCAAATTGGATGTGAAATTTGAATTACCAATTTACAATGGATATTTAGATGCTGAAAAGTTAGACAATTGGATCAAGCAGCTTGAAGTATACTGCGGGGTGCAGGGCATTTATGATCACCCTTCCAGAATTCAGTTGGCCACCTTGCGAATAAGTGGGATGGCTCTTACTTGGTGGGAGAGTAAGATTCAGCAAGATCTTCGAAAGAATGGTAAAATTATTTCAGTTTGGAATGAATTCATTGAAGTATTAAGGAAGCAATTTTATCCTTTGGGTCATATGCAACAATTAACCATGAGTTGGCAAATGTTTATACAAGCTAAAGGAAAATATATTCAAGATTATACTTATGAATTCAGAAAAAGGGCTATTGCATTAAATATTTCATTAGATACACATGAAACTCTTCTTAAGTACATTGGTGGCATGCATTCTTATTTGAGACATACTTTATTGATGTTTAACCCCAGTAACTTGGATGATGTATGTGTTCAAGCCACACATTAAGAAGCTAGGGGGAAGCATGCTAATGATACTTTTGTGAAGAAATCATCTAAATTTGACATAAAATCGAAAGGTAAAGATAAGGGGAAAAAGAAGATGGCTACTGTTAAAAAAGAGGGTGAAAAGCCTACATGTTCTCATTGTCAGAAGGGGCATGATGTCTCTAAGTGCTGGAAACTTCATCTGGAGTTAAGGCCAAAAACATATGGAGGAAACAAAGATAAAGGAAAAGCAAAAGCTACTGCAGCAGTTATTCAAGACTTGGGATCCGACTTAGGTGATGAAACAAAGGTTACAGTTGTCGGAATCCAAGGTAAGAATAAAGGTATCTCACTTCCCATTGATGCAAATTTAAGTCCTAATGAAAGTACAAATCTGCCATCTACTTCTAAGAAAAATGATAAGAAAAGAAGTGCATTGTTTCATGTTTGAGTCATAGCAAATCACACAAAGATTGATACATTGTTTGATAGTGGTTCACAAGTAAAGTTGATATCAGAAGAAGTGGTTAAGAAACTACATCTAGTTACTATGCCTCATGAAAAACCCTATCCTCTTGGTTGGGTTACTAATGATACACGATTACAAGTTACAAAGAAATGTGTATTAAAGTTTGCAATTACTGAAAAGTTTATGGATGAGGTAGAACTGGATGTAGTGCCACTTGACATTTGTGGAATTGTACTTGGGAGTCCATATTTGTATGACCGAAAAGAAATCTTTTATAGAGAGTAGAACAAATATCATCTCTTTAAAGATGATGTGGAATATATTGTACGAGCACATAACACAAAAACAAATCTAGCAATAGTTTATGTAGGACAAATGAAGAGGTTGGTAAATGCTAGTAAGAATTTTGTATTAATGATGGTTAAGGTGAAAAGTGATGAGATCTCTAAATCTTTTGAAGGATGTGATTCTAAACATAAATCTGAAATGATTGAACATTCTTCTGAGTATGATGATTTATTTCAAGATCCGAAAGGGTTACCACCAAAGAGAGAGATTCAACATGAGATACAGTTGCAGCAGGATGTGCCACTTCCGAATATAGCCATGTATCAGATGTCTGTAATGCAGAATGAGGAAATCAAGAAGTAGATTCAGGAGCTGATTGAGAAGGGGGTCATCTGGCCAAGCACTTCTCCTTGTGGCTCTCCTATAGTCTTGGTTCCAAAGAAGGATGGGTCTTGGAGAATGGGCATTGACTACATGGCCCTTAACAAAATCACCATTAAAAACAAGTATCCTCTTCCTCGCATTGATGATTTTCTTGATCAGTTAAAGCATGCAATTTATTTTACTAAATTGGATTTGCGTAGTGGGTATCATCAAATCTGGGTTGATGAAAATGATGCTTGGAAAACATCTTTTAAAACGAAACAGGGTTTGTATGAATGGCTTGTAATGCCTTTCGGGCTATGTAACGCACCTGCTACTTGTATGCGGGTTATGAATGATGTTTTTCTCCCTTTTATTGATGATTTTGTAATCGTTTACCTGAATGATATCCTTGTCTTTAGCAAGACTTGGAAGGAACACATTGTACATGTGAAGAAAGTTTTAGATGTATTGAGCAAGGAGAAGATTTTTGTAAAAATGTCTAAATGTGAGTTTTCTAAAACTTCTTTAGTATATTTGGGCCATATTATTGGTGGAGGCCACCTGCGAGTGGACCCAACCAAGGTTGTTGTCATTGTAAACTGGCCACGACCTAATACCGTTACTAAAATCAGAAGTTTTCTGGGTGCGGTTCAGTATTGGAGGAAATTCATTCCTGGGTTTTCTTCCATTGCTGCTCCATTACATGCGTTGACAAGCATTAAAGAGATTTTCCAGTGGGGAGGCAAGCATCAAAAATCCTTCGACACTTTGAAGGAAAATATTAGCACAACGTCGGTTCTGACATCGCCAAATTTGCAGTAGCCATTCGAGATCGAAACAGATGCCAGCGGGTTTGCCATGGGAGTTGTTTTGATGCAAGGGAGGAAGCAAGTCTGTTACCATTCAGAAACATTCTCTATTGTAGTAAGTAGCTATCCAACATATGACAAAGAGTTGTATGCTTTAGTACAGAGTGTGAAGAAGTGGAAACATTATATCATGGGTAAAGAAACAATTATACATACTGATCATCAACCACTTCAGTATTTACAATCTCAAACTAAAGTACAACAAAGTAGAGATTTAAGATGGATGGGACTTTTACAACAGTTTCATCTTGTAATTAAATACAAAAAAGAGATTCATAATAAGGTAATAGACATGTTATCAAGGCCGCCTACAAACGCTTCAATCATTCTTCAGAACAGTTCATTAACACATGAAAGTTATATTGAATAGTATGTTCAAGATAAAGACTTTAAGAAAGTATACGCATCACTAATACATGGTAGACAGGAAGAGAACTATTATGTGAATAATCAACTCTTGTATCATCTTGGTAAACTTTGTATTCCAAAAAAAGAGAGAGTACACGTGATCTGAGAAGCACATAGTTCATTGATTGCAGGGCATTTTGGAGTAAGTAAAATGTTGTCAGCATTGCAGAATCATTGTTATTGGCCTTAGATGCAAGAAACTGTAGCTAAATACATATGAGGATGTGTTATGTGTGCAACAAGTAAGCCTAGAAATAGGAAATTGGGTTTGTACAAACCTCTTCCAATTTCTTCTCATCCTTGGGAAAGCATTTCTATGGACTTTGTAGGAGGACTACCTATGTCGAGGAAAGGGCATGATTACCTATATGTTGTTGTGGATAGATTCAGCAAAATGTGTATCGTGATGCCATGTACCAAGCAGATCACTACTGAAAAAACAACTCATCTTTTCTTTCAGAATGTTTGGGTACATTTTGGGCTACCCATGTCTATTGTATCAGATCGAGATTCCCGGTTCTTTGGGGAATTTTGGTCAACATTATGGGAGCTTATGGATATTAAATTGAAGAAAAGTACAACTTTTCATCCACAAACTGACGGGAAAATAGAGGTAGTGAACAGTACAGTGGTTCAACTGCTCAAAGGATATTGTAGTAAACATCCTAAACTTTGGGATGAGCAGTTGCAGTACATACAACATGCTTACAGCCATGCAGTTCATTCTTCCATGAATAAATCTCCTTTTGAAACTTGTTTTGGTTATCTGCCAAAAACACCCATGGACTTTTATTTTGGTAAAGATGCAGTGGATGGACATCATGATGCAGATAAAGCGTTAAAGTTCATTTAGAGAATCCAAGTTGTGTAGCAGGTAGGTCAAGAACAGTTGGAGAAGAGCTAGGCAAAGTACAAGGCCATGCATGATAAGCATAGAGTTGATCATCAATTCTAGGTTGGAGACCGATTCTGGTTACATATCTCCAAAGAACGAATGAAAGGTGAAGGTAAAAGATTTAAGCCTATCAGGTATGGTCTTTTTGATATCTTGGAAAAGATTGGTACTAATGCTTTTCACTTGAATTTACCTCCATACCTACAAATCTATTCAGTTGTCAATGTTGAGAATCTTAAATTGTATGAGCCTCCTATGATCATGGATGAGGAAACTAACATGTAGATTCCTTCAGTTGATGATATGGCACCTGAATATATGAATGAGTTGCAGGATGATGTCATTCTTGACAGAAATGTAAGGACTTCACGAAGGGGGAATGTTGAGTACCTTCGAGTGGGCCTTAAAGGTATGCATCCTAGCAAAGCAAGATGGATGGAGATTGGAAAAGTGAGGGAGTTATACCCTCACTTACTTGCAGAGTGATTCAGGCTTTTAGAGGTCCAAAATCTCTCCAATGGGAAGGAATGATCTAGGGGGTCATTCGTCCTTAAAGTTGTACTAATCCAAGATAAAGAGAAAATGGTACAATGGCAGCCGGGTTTGGTAAGAATCAAGACTTTACCACCTTTGAAAAAGGGGTTAGAGAATTATGCATAGTATTTATCAAAGTTATAGCATATGGCTAAAAACATATAAGAACATTTAAAGATAGACTATATAACATGTCCTGAAAGCTAAACTTAGCATATGTGGCAAACCCTATCAAATGAACATTCATGCTAAATGTGCATGGTGCAAGCACATGGAATTATCATATGATAACATAGGGTGTTAACCAAAGTCCACATGCAATATCCAATGTATAAGCTAAACATTCAACATTTCAACGTTACATAACATAAAGTTAGTACAAATGTGTTATGTCACGTGCTTGGTAGAACATATAAATGAACCGTTGGAAACATATGTGTAACACTTGGTTGGAACATGTGGCATAGTCGTTGCACGTTGCACGAGTCAACATTTCATCTCTTAACATTTTTGCATTGGGTGTGCGGTCAGTTGGTAACATCAAAATGGTTATGACATTGTGTGCATAGTCAAGTGGTCACAGCTGGCAGTTTTGTGCACAGTCTGATGTAACATTCATCATTCAGCATGGGGTGTGTAGTTAGTCTGACGGTGAGGTATAGCCATGTTGCAAGCTGCGGTAACATTTCTTAACATTTGTAAGATGGGTGTGGTTGTAACAGTTTTGGCACAACTCTAGGTTGGCAGATAACAGTTGACAGAGTAACGTCCGGCTCGCTGTAAAAGTTTGCGGTTATAGCATTTGATCCGTTGCCACGTTTTCATAGCTCGACGACTTTCCATAATAGTTTGGAGTTGAGCGTGGGTTTTGTTAACAGGTTTGGCACGATATGTGCCAATTTTTATAGCCATAACAATACCATGCGCAAACACTCAGTTTCAGCTATGAATAGATCTGTTCTGTTCTCAAATCGCGCAACGATAGATGGAAATGCGCCAAGGTCGGGGGTCTCAGCCTATTTATCTCAGTGTTTGGCCATGACGAGGGGGGAGTTATTCATACAAAAAATTCTAGATGCTATCCATTTGATAGTTGACTGTTCTCACTACGTTTTTGGCTTTCCATGCATTTTTAGAGGCCAATTTGTAACTTTTAAGAGAGAAGGTCTTGAAGACTGTTATGCAGCCATCTATTCTACAACAGTGAAGTTGTTTCTACAGGGACAGAGGACAAAGAGAGGGTTTATCTGTGCATTTCTAGATTGCTGGATATATGTAAAGTCAACTACACTCTATTATGATTTAGCTTTCTTTTCCTTTTGAAGGATGAATTGTAATTTCTAGAAGAGAGGAGTCTTGAGGGATTTGTACAACATTCTGTTATGTTGTTGAATTTGATGTTCAGAGATTCCAGAAACATTTTGTACCATTTTAAAGCCATTAATTGGATCGATACCCATTGGAGAGGTACCCGAAGACGTATCCCAATGAAGGGGGTGAACTCCGTTAACAACTTCTACATTTGTGATTCTCTTTTACTGTGTTTCATCTTTCTGTTTTCTCATTTCTGTTCCAACTGTTTCCAATTCAGATTATAAGCTTTTAGTCATGATGTTCAAGTTCTTTTTCTTGTGGTAATGAAATTCAAATAAGAGTATTCTTTTCAAACTTTAAAAGCACATAATTTGAGGTCTTATGGATCACCATGACTCCATTAGTGGGGAACAAGTTGGACATTCCTCTGGGTTGAAGATTACAAGTGGAAAATCAGAGATTTGGCCACTGGTAGCCCCTCAAAATTAGATATTAAGAAAATCTGCAAAAATTCCCAAAGGAGGGAAAAGACTTGGGAAAAAATGGATAAAAAACATATGCGAGGAGGTACGACACTACCAAGTATGCTGGGAAAAGGATTCCTAAGCTGTCTTGCTATTATGAACACTGTGGATTGAGTGTGAGGCAAGAAGAGAACTGTTGGAATTGAAGGACATAGCTGAGGAGGAGTTTACAAGTTCACCCTCATGGATTCATGGTCCGGCTATGGGGTGAATCGGGAAAGTAGTTCTGGCTACCCTATTCTACGATTGGGAGGAACGTGGTTGTTCCCTTTGTTTTCCCACGGATTGGATTCAGATATGTCATTCCACCCCTCTCCATTTGGGATATGTTTTGATTGATGGCAAGTATCTGTTGTGTGATTATATMTAATTTCATTAATGTAAATCTTTCCCTCTATATTCTTGGATGTGTTGTGTGTATTTGAGATTTCACATCAAATTGTTCTCTAATATGAAGTAATTCTGTCAATGGATGACATTTATCATGGTATCAAATGTACATTCACAATCTAAATTCKGGAGTGGTCCCTCCCTAAATATGGAAGTGGTAGGCAAATTTATTTTGATAGAAGCTRATTTAAGAAAATGTCGGTCCATTGATCTAAAAATGAAGAAGACTTGTATTCTTGAAAATATTTGCAAGTAAAGTTTATGTGTTAAAATGAAAATGGATCAACTTTGCAACACAATTTTAATAGGTTTAACTTATGTAATATGCATATACAAAACAACATAATCAATGAATAGTAAACACATAACACAACAAAAGATAAATGAGTTCACCCCTCTCTTGGGCTACATCCCCTAGTCCAGCTTCCAATGGATCATTTATATTATTTTCTTAAAGTGCTCAAAAATGTGCTTTACAATGCTCAAAATGTCAAATAGACTGCTCCAATGGCTTCAGAACATCCAAAAACCCCTAGTTGGGATTTTTCGGCTCCTCAATTGGCCAAAAAATGAAGTAGATAGGCTTCCTTGAAGTCCCCCCTTCAAGCTTGTTGTCTATGCATCTGCAAGTTGCACTCTTGTTGGCTCAACCTAGCCCCCACGCACATTTAAGCATAAAAACTCAGCACTAGACGCAACCACACAAACAGTGTGAACTAGCCCCTAACCGCCTAGGCCATAGTCACGTGACTCATGTGTCCATGTGCAAAAATGGAAATGGGGCTCCAACCCAAGGCAAATAGCTAACCGACAAGTGGTGGTCGTTGGTTACACAACCGTTTGAACCAAATATACAACCGTATGTGCACGCCCACAACATAGCCAAAGGTTATGTTGTATGGCACATACTATTGGGGCTTGGGCTCTGTTTTGAATACATATTCGTGCGTATTTGTTAAACCAATTGTCACATATATATAATGCCGAAACCACGGGTTGGGGCTAAGCCCCAGCCTGGACCCCCGCGCCAACATACAATAATTCAAACTCAAATATATTATATGTCATATATATAATAAGCTTCATATGGTGGTGTGCCAGTTGGCGGCCCTTCCCAAGTCTTTTCCCCTGCCCAGAGGTCACGGGGTGGAGTCCTGCTGGTTGCAAAGTTTTTAAACCAATCAACAAGTGACACATGGTGGCCATGTATTGGGCCATGTGTCAACATACCATTAGTCACCAAAATGACATGTTTCAAATGTTCATATGCCAACTATCTACCACTCAACCCTACCACATGTCATACAGACTGCCACGTCAGCAACCGTACGGACTGTACGGATTGTACAGTCAGCATCCATTTTTTTTTCCCGTGTGTCATTTCAAACAGAAAATGATATCTCTCGCTCCCAATGTCCGTTTGAACCTAAACAAGTTGTGTTAGGTTTGTAATGACGAGGCCTACACTCTCATTCGATTTGAAGCAATTCTGACAACTTTGAATTTTTGAGCAAAATTTGATCCCCTGATCACACCTCCCCATTGGGAAGCTTTTGGACCTCCAAAAGACTATTTTCGGTCTATGTGAAGATGAGGGTATAGTTCCCTTACTCTTCCAACCTCAATCCACTTGGCTTTGCTTGGATTTGTACCTTTAAGACCAACTCGAAGATACTCCACATTTCCTCGTTTTGAAGTTCGCATTCTCCTGTCAAGGATGGTGTTTTCATGTAGTTCTGTAAGATATTCTGTAGAAAAATCATCTATATAAGGAATCTAAACATGCTCTCCTTGATCATAAATCAACAGAGGCTCTTACAATTTCAAATTCTCAACATTAACAACTGCATACAATTGCATATAAGGAGGCAAACCTAAACGAAAGGCATTGTTACCAATCTTGTCGATAATCTTGAAAGGACCATATCGAATCGGTTTCAATTTTTTACCTTCGCCTTTAAGCATCTCCTTACTGATGTAAAGCCAAACTTCATCTCCAACTTGAAAACAGTGATCAACACGATGCTTGTCATGTCTCATCTTGTACTTGGCTTGACTCTTTTCCAACTTCTCTTGCACCATTTGATGTATCGACTGAATTTGTTCAATGAGCTTTTATGCCCTATCAATTTCATATTAATCATCGATAGCAATATCCTTCCCAAAGATAAAATCTAAAGGAGGTTTGGGCAAATAGCCAAAACATGCTTCAAATGGCGACGTTTGAGTTGAAGAGTGCTTAGCTTGATTGTAAGCATGTTGAATGTAGTGTAAATGCTCATCCAAAAGTTTAGGATGCTTGCTGCAATAAGCACGAAGAATATGCACCACTGTTCGATTTACCACTTCTGCCTGACCATCTATTTGCAGATGAAAAGTTGTGCTCTTTTTCAGTTTGGTGTCCATGAGTGACCATAAACTCGACCAAAAACTTCCAACAAATCGAGTTTCTCGATCAGAAATAATGGATTTAGGCAATCCAAAATGCACCCAAACATTCTGAAAAAACATTTGTGCCGTCTGTTCAGTTGTAACCTGCTTTGTACAAGGCATCAAAATACACATTTTACTAAATTGATCAACCACAACATAAAGATAATCATGATTTCGTCGAGACATGGGTAAACCTCCTATGAAGTCCATTGAAATGCTTTCCCAAGGACGAGAAGGAACCGGAAGTGGAGTATACAAACACAACTTTCGATTGCTAGTTTTACTTGTGGCACATAACGAACATCCTCGAACATATCTTGAAACATTTTCATTCATTTTAGGCTAGTAGCAGTAACATTGCAAATTAGCCACTGTATTGCCTACACCAAAATGACCAGCAATAAGAGAAGAATGTGCTTCTCTTATAATGTTGATTCTTTCTCCCTGTGGAATACATAGCTTGCCAAGATGATACAAAAGATTATCACGCATATGGTAATCCAATTCTTCAACATGGTTAGAATGACACAAAGTTTCATATACTTCTTTGAAATCAGTATCTAAAGCATATTGCTCAACATAACTTTCATGCATGATCGGACTTTGCTTAAGAATAATTGAAGCACTAATAATAGGCCTTGAAAGCATATCAACAACTTTGTTATAAATGCCCTTCTTATACCTGATAACCAAGTGAAATTGTTGAATAAAACCCATCCATCTGAAGTGCCTAGATTGTTGTAGCTTTGTTTGTGATTGTAAATATTGCAGTGGTTGATGATCGGTGTGAATAATGGTTTCTTTTCCCAACAAATAATGTTTCCATTTTTTCACACTTTGTACCAATGCGTATAATTCCTTATCATAAGTAGGATAGTTAATCACGACACCATTAAAAATCTCAGAATGAAAACAAACGGGTTTACCATGCTGTAGCAAAACTGCTCCCATTGCATAATTTCTTGCATTTGTTTGGATTTCAAAAGGTTGTCTTAAATTTGGAAGTGCAAGAACTGGCGTTGAACTGATATTCTCTTTCAAAGTATCAAAATCCTTCTATTGCTTGCCTCCCCATTGAAAAACTTGCTTGACACTTGTCACTGCATGTAATGGAGCTGCAATGGAAGAAAAATTAGCAATAAACTTCCTCCAATATTGGGCTGCTCCCAAAAAACTTCTTACCTCTGTAACATTGTTGGGCTTGGGCCATTCCAATATGACTTTGACCTTGGAGGGATCAATTTTTAATTCACCTCCACCAACAATATTCCCTAAGTAAATAAGTGAAGACTTTCCAAATTCACATTTGGACATCTTCAAAAACAATTTTTCCTTTCTCAAAACATCAAAAACTTGTCTCACATGTTTAACATGATCTTCACAATATTTGCTAGAGATCAAAATATCATCCAAGTAGACAATAACACAATCATCAAGAAAAGGCCTTAAGACATCATTCATAACTCTCATAAAAGTAGCAGGTGCATTGCAAAGTCCAGAAGGCATTACCATCCATTCAAACAAACCTTGCTTAGTTTTGAAAGCTATCTTCCATGTGTCTCCCTCGACAATCCTGATCTGATGATATCCGCTTCTCAAATCTAACTTAGTAAAATATTTATCATCTTTCAATTGATCAAGCAAATCATCAATTCTAGGAAGAGGATAATGATTCGTTACTATAATTTTGTTCAAAGCCCTGAAATCAACACACATGCGCCATGTACCATCTTTCTTTGGTACTAACACAATTGGAGATCCACATGGCGATGAGCTTGGTACAATAACCCCTTTATCAAGAAACTCTTGAATTTGTTTTTTAATCTCAACATTTTCCATAACTAACACTTTGTACATACCAATGTTTGGAAGAGGACAATCTTGCTGCAATTGAATTTCATGTTGGATACCCCTTTTCGGAGGTAATCCCTTTGGTTCTTTAAGAATTTCATCATATTGATTAACAACCTCATATAGATCGGATTTCAACTTTGTATCACAACCTTGAAATGCTTCGTTTTCAATATCTTGTTTGGGTTTAATCATTAAGAGAACAAAATTCTTACTAGCATTGACTAATCTCTTAATTTGTCCCGCATTTACAAGTGATAAATTCATCTTCTTTGTATGGGCTCTAACAATGTACTCAACTCCATTCTTAAACAAATGATACTTATTCTCATGACGATGAAAAATTCTTTCCTATTGTATAAATATGGGCTTCCCAACACAATACCAAAGATATCCAATGGAATAACATCAAGCTCTACCTCATTAATGAAATTTGCAGTGATAGAAAACCTAAGTTTACACCTTCTTGTTACTTGTAACTTAGCA
>JASDQU010104817.1:86443-104659 GCA_032191745.1 Picea mariana | reverse complement strand
ACATAACAATTTAGGCAGGCAAATAGCCGGAAAAACAAAAGGATAATGCCCAGTACACACTACAACCAGTATTCCTGCGAATTGTTAAAATCTAAGCAGACTCATTTGAATTGAATAAAATCCAAGCAGACTCATTCGAATTGAATACCCTCAATTCGATGTGCAGTATGAAGGACGGGGCAATAGTTATCAATCCACAGAGAGTGTTTCGAGCATTTTGTCAATTGTAATCAACTGTCATGGGCTTAGCCATTTCGTTCCATTCTTTTCTGTCAAAACTATTACCTAATACTTGTAAAACTATTACCTAATACTTGTAGCGGGAATGCATCAAACCCTCCTCAACTAAGTTAATTTGATATCATTGATATCATTTTTCCAATGAACAGAGGTATATCATCATAGTCTAGACTTATGTTATCATTAACAGTGCCTTGAGATTAAAAGATATTTTGAAAAATAGTTGGGATAGGAATCCATAATCCTAGGAAGTAATGGCATGATTTACACAGCATATTTCCGAACCAAGTGATTCGGGTTGAGGTTTAAGTATTTAACGACCTTGGTTGGTAAACCTTGGGAGCCATTTTTCCCTAATAAAATCTACCATGTCTCATTTATCCATATAAAAACCAATGAAAAAATGCAGAGCGTTATTATCTTTCTTCAACAAAATCCTGGCAACCCAAATATTTGTTACAAATCTCTGTTATATCTAATTAAAAAATTCTTGATAACACAACTCTCCTCAGTTAAATTAGCAGAATAAGATTATCTTAACAATCCAACTCACTAACTCCTGACCATTACAATGAAAGAAATTATTCAGCTCTGAAATATCTTATTATGTCCCTAAATTCACTAAAAATAAAAAATCAATGAAGTCATTAGAAAATGGAAACGACAAAGTTAGAAGAAAATTGTACCTATAACATGATTATTGATCCTGAACCCGTTTGCACCATGTACTGACAACCATGCATGATCTGTACCAATGGATCTACAAGCAACAGTTAAACAAACAGAAAAACAAGCAAAAGAAAATGTATGAAGGCTTTAGTTAGCTGCTAAACGAGGAAAATAAAACCAAACAAATTAGAGATCACCAGAATAGAATATTCAAAGCTACATAAACTAGAGATCAACCAAACAAAGCCAAACAAATTAGAGATCAACCAGAGTAGAGATCAACCAAACAAATTAGAGATCAACCAGAGTAGAATATTCAAAGTTACATCAACATAATCAGAGTAGATCTCTCTCATGCGATCATAAACTCACCGATCATTCCAACAAGCAAGCTGATGGAGATCATCCTCTCTTTCGTGGGGAGGTGTCTACTGGAATGAATGGAGTAGGGACGCCAACAGCGATGGAGCATCCGAGTCGCCAAGGGAAGCCCCACGCACATTCTCCTTCCTGCTCCCAACGGAATCAGCTCGAAATTTCAAGTACTCATCTCGTTATCAATAAATCTATCGTGGATGAATTGCAACGGCTTCTTTGAGATCGAAGGGTCCCTTCTGATTGCCCACACGTTGACGAGTATTTGGGTGTGCTTGGGTATCACGAATCCCGCAATCTAACAACGGCTATCGGCTCTGTGAAGGATGAGTAAAGGAACCGGCGGGTGCAATCGGAGCACTTCTTTGACAACAGTGCGGGGACAAGGGAGACGCTCTGCGTCACTCTCTTCAACCATTTGCACCTGCCCGACTACCTCTTCCAATTCGGCTTGGACTCGTTTCATCTTCTCCGGACTGTGGATGAGTTCTGCCATCGCCCATTCAATTGTATTTGCGGTGGTCTCAGCCCCTGCACCAAATAAGTCTTGCAACAAAAATAATTGAACATGAGAAAGAAGGAGAAGCTTTTATAATTTTTTCCATGAAAGTTTAATCGAAGCCAAGAGATCTGTCAATAAAATAAGCCAAGAGATTGCCCATATATTCAATTTGAAAATTCGTGGTGTAACAAAACCTAGAGGTTATACGATAGGAAGCATTGCCCCAAAAATCAATTTGAAAATTTGTGATATAACAAAATCCTACACTAAGAAAGAGCTTTGAGCAATCAATAAGTAACCAAGGGAGTGCAGTTATGTAGCCTCTGATATGGGTGATAGTAAATTCGTCGCTTCTCATCTCCAGCAGGACGTTCAAGAGATCCTTTTCGCTATAACTTCTCTCACTGTTTCGCTTGAACTCCTCTGATCATTCATGTACCTGCACCACAGAACCCATCACATTGCATACACGCAGAGACAGACAGCAGATATGATACGAAGAGCACAGCTAACTGCAGAGAATAAAAAGGATAGCATAACAAAAGCACAATGAAGTTTAAAATCCAGGATTGCCTTTATTTCCTGGATTGCCTTTATTTTATTTTTAATAAGTTGCTTTTCTAACGGTAAATCTTTTTCCGCATGTCAGAAACATATCAAAAGCATAATGAAGTTTAAAATCCAGGATTGCGTTTGTTTTTCTAACCGTAATATTTTTTTTGCATGTCAGAAATATATATATATATATATCACCGATTCTTTATCTTTTAAAAAAAGATACAGACATACAGCAGATATGATACGAAGAGCACACCGAACTGCAGAGAAAAAAAAAATAGCATAACAAAAGCATAATGAAGTTTAAAATTCAAAATTCAGGATTCCCTTTCTAACGATAAAATTCAGGATTGCCTTTCTAACGATAATGATACGAAAATAAATTCAGTTTAGGATGTTCAATGGACTACTCCAATCAATTTTAAAAATTGCAATATTTATTTAATTTTAATTTTAATCTAATTTTATTTAAAATAATAAAAATAACATCTTATAAAAAAATAATAATCCTTCTTTTTAGGAAAGACTATTTAAAACTACGTTTAAAGATAATAACCTCTCTTTATTTAAAACTACTTTCTAAAAACTTTATTTAAAACTAGTTTCTCTTTATTGATTTTAGTAAAAACTTTATTTAAAAATAGGTTTGCAATAATGTTAAAACAATTTAAGGCTTTATCGTTGTATATGTATGATGATCACATTTAAGATATTAAGATTTAAAACAAAAATATTTATTATATTTAATAATAATGAATATGTTATTTTAATTATATATATATATTATTAACATAATTGGTTTATTTATTTATTTTGAAGATGGTATGTAAGATAATTTTCTTAATCATAGTTTTGATAACATAAACTAGAAAGGATAATAATTTTGTATATATTATAATATCTAAGTTATCAATTATGTTTAGTTCCAATGCTATTGTGATGGAACATTATTTTTTTATTCAAATTTTATTCTTGCAAATAAAATGAAAACTCACTAACACAAAAAATACACAACTAAAAAGTATTAACAAAAAAAATACATTGTGTGACACCCACCAAGCATGCGCACTCTCTGGGCAGATTCAGTGACGGAAAAGACGAGGAGCACAATGAGCGAATGATCGATTGTGAAAGAACTTGTATTATGGGTGTTGGTAGGACAACTTAGGGCGCAATGGTGAGGTGTAGGCCCAAGGGGGTACACACCCTTCTTCCCTTGTGACGGATGATGCAAACATGGGTTCCATTTGGGACAGGGCGATGCAACTTGGGAGCATGGAAAATTAGTGGACCTATCTTCCCTTGGCATCATATGTGCACCAGAGAGGTTAGATGACCCCATCTGCAAACCCATGGAAAGTCACGATAATTGGCACAAGGAAGAGCATGAGGCAAATGACCCGCACCAAAAGATTAGGCGCGTTGGTCCAAAAGATGCGATAATTGATGGGAAAACGAGCTCATTTGGCCAAACTATGTCCGTAGAGAGACAAAATGGTTTGGTTGAGTGTGACCATTCATGAAGGGGTGTAACACACCAAAAAGACATGACATTTTTCACAAGTCACCCTTTGAGTCCCTATATAAGAGTAAGGGAACAAAACCAAAGAAAGACAAGAAAAAAATGAATGTAAGATACACGGAGATCTAAGGTTGGGTGCACTAGTGGATAAAACCTGACACTAAGAAGGAGAAGCACATGGGAAGTCTTGGTGTGACCAAACTGCAGGTCTGGAAAAATAAAACAATTTTTGAAAATTTAAAATTGTTGGAAATATTATTTCCGTTTTTCGTAAATTCAAATTTGGGAAATTTTTGCCATTTTTGGCAATTCCGAATTCTGAATTTGATATTTGTAATTAATTATTGTGACTATTGGGAAGAGATCTCTTTCGAATCAAATAACTATTTGACTATGACACTTTTATAAAAAGAGAATAATTATATTAATTTCAGGAGGACAAATGGAACAACCATGTTAAAATCAGTCGACCATGACTCCATGAGTGGGGAACATGTTGGAACTGCCTCTGGGATGATTATTACAAGTGGAAAATTAGAGATCTGGCCACTGGCAGCCCCTCAAAATCAGGGATTTAGAAAGCTACAAAAATCACCAAAGGAGGGAAAAAAGACCTCTGCAAAAACAGTTAAATAGCATATGCAAGGAGGCAGGATGCTGCCAAGTATGTTGGGAAAGAGTCTATGGACTTCCCTTGCTATTATGAGCATTGTTGAGTAAGTGTGAGGCAAGAGGATAACTGCTGGAATGGCAGGACATTGTAGAGGAGGAGTTTCCAAGTTCGCCCTCATGGATTCATGGTCAAGCTAGGGGGTGAATCAGGCAAGTGGTTTGGCTTCCCTGTTCTACAGTTGGGAGGAACATGGTTGTTCCCTTTGTTTTTTTGTGAACTGTTCCAGATATGTAAACCTTTCCTTCTCTGTCCGAATCATTGCATCTATTTTCTATAATGTCACTGTATGAATGAATTAGATCTATTTGTTGTAATATATCTTACTATACTAAGTTGCGACGACTTCCATAGATGATTTATGTTCATTGAATGAAGTTTTATAATTAAACATGAAATTCGGGGATTGCCCCTCCTGAATTAAAACCTAAGACAAAGTTATCCATGTGCAAGTTAATCTGATAGTGTAAATTCATCTATAGGCAAAGGTTTTATTTTTGTAATCACAATATCATGGAGATCTATCGATGGGTATTTGGATTGAGTAGGTTTGTACTTATATTATGGTAAACTCATTTATATATATGCACATAATATTCTGGAAGGAAACTAGAATCGAAACTTTATTCAAACCTTCATTTCTAGTCTAAATAATCTCTATGGAAGATGTAAAACACTTTGGCAATAAGTTTGAAGGAATGTTGAAATGAGATAAATTCACTTAGTATTATACATCTAGTGTATGTCGATCCTTTAACTAATGATTGGAGACAGGGACTGTCTTCAAGGCATTAACCCTGGCATTTAAAATTTTAGGGCATAACTAGTCCCGAGCAGAAATTGGTTATCCTTTACCCTAACAGACGGGATAGTCGTGTAGAAGAAATTTCTACACAAGTTATACTGTAACCACCAGGACCAAATCCCTTTTTCTTTTAGGAAATTTTTCCCCTTCTTCCAAACCCAATAAGAGTTTGAGGGAATGGAATTTGAATGATCCCTTTTAGATTTGGTAACTATAATACTCTGTAAGTATAAGATTTCAGAGATTTCCATTCATTACCCTTACCAATAAAATAACTTATACTATGAACTGATGGCATAGACAGTAGAGAAAAAAATGATAGGAAAGGCAGAGGTTAATATGGTTTTTCGATGGTTACAAACAACAAACACAAGGAAATAAACAAGAAATGCCGACTTGCAATTTGCGAAGAGACTGTGGCCCGACATTTAGGGGTTTCTGGGTTTGGGAGTTTGGGGTTTATGAACTCGTGATGCACAGAACAAAAGAATTAAGAAGTGCCGAAATGAGAAATGAGAAAGACTATGGGCGAAACATTTTGGGATTTCGAGGTTGAGGATATCGGGGTTTACGGATACCTGACGCTCAAGTATAATGAAACATGAAATGCCAATTTGAAAAATGTGAAAGGACTGTGGGCCAGCATTTCAGAGTGACGGAATTCAGGATTTACGGGTTTACAAACTCTCGATACACCAACAAAATGGATTGATAAGTGTTGAATCATGAAATGCGAAAGGACTATGGGCCAACATTTCGGGATTTCAGTATTCAGGATTTTAGGGTTTAACAGAGTAAGGAACTTCGCACTTAGGTAGAAAGCAAGTCTCGAAAGCTGAAATGTTCACCTTATGTTTAAACCTCTTTTAAAATATGTTTGCTCTTTGATTGAATGATTCATGCATCTGATTTTATACCCCTATTTGTGCTAAGACGAAATAATTTCCATGGATGACATTTTTGCGATGTGAGAAGTTATAACTAGGGACTAAATCCGGGGAATGGTTCCTCCTGAATCCAAACGCTAGACCAAAACTATCTACATATGAACTTAAAGAACAAATCCACCTACAGGAGCAGATTTTAACTCTGAAATCATTTTTTCGAGGTAGGATTGTCTATGAAAAGAGGAGATTTAAAGATACCGAACTATTTCTAGGCACCGGTTAAGTTCTGTAATCGAAGTTCTAAGCAGACCTACCCTGGAATAATTGAATTGGGAGGAGGCCTATACACATAGTACTTATAGAATTGAATTGGGTCTTTCTACTTCATCGATTGAAATGGTCTGTACCCAGTACTAGTTGTACTGGTATCTGTATACCTTCTGTATATATATATATATACAGAAGGTATACAGATACCAGTACAACTAGTACTGGGTACAGACCATTTCAATCGATGAAGTAGAAAGACCCATGTAGAATCTGTCATCATAATGTTCTAAATGACAGTGGGCCCAGTATTTCTGGGTTTCGCAATTTGGGACTTCATGAATCTGGTTGCAATGTTCTAAGCCTTTCGAATTCCCAGGTCCCGAAATGCCAAAAAGGGATTAACAAGTTTGTCTCTTCCTGTAGCCTCAGCCCATGCGACCACATCCTGTGACCTGGGATATCTCCTTAGAGTGCGTCGTGATTTTGGGGTTTGTAAGGTTGTGATGTAACTCCAGCCTTTCCTCCTTCTAATCCTTGAAGTATGGAATTTTTTCCCCTCAAGATCTACGGTCCCAATTCTTTCGGGATTTCACGAACCGAGAGTTTGCGATGTAGCATCTACAAACCTCCTTGTTGCTCCAAGACCCAAACTCTGAAACAGTGATTTTGAAAGCACGAGATCAGCAACTCTTGTTGTTTCTCATCTAATGGTCCCTACTCCTCCTCAGCTTCTGAACAGTAAAGGGAAATCAGTCTTAAATTCCTCTTAGATCTATGAGATCCAACGGTCCACGGGATTTCGGTACCTATCCTCGAGGAAATTTCACCGTCCATTTCTTCTAAGGATATCTGGCCAAAAATGATTTGGTGTTCTACCACTGAATCTTGACCCTGTGAGATGAATTCTATCTCTGCCTCCCTTTGAACACTTCTAAGCGTTATTCCTTATCTCTCTGAACAACAAAGGTTTTTTTGACCTAAGTTTAGACATCACATATACATTTGAGTGTGTTGGTTTGAGAATTTAGGGAAGTAATAGAGTCAGGGAAGGAATTTACCCACATTAGCCTTTCTGTTCGAATAGATTAGAATGGTGTAATAATATCCTTATGAACAAAAATGAATCATTCCTTCTCTTAATTTTTTTTTTTTTTTATGACTGGCGGAATCGGCAACTGGGCCGGTCTCGTACTCGCGTGACACAGGGTTGATTCCAACCGCTACCACTATAACCTCCAAGTGCCATGCGTATGCCCCTTCCGTAGGCACGGGTAAGTCCGGGGGATTTGAACTTGGAACCTCATCGAACATAACACTTCATATCACGGCACTTGCTAATTGAGCTTCCCCCCGGAGGCTTCCTTCTCTTAAATTATAAGCTTAAACGGAAGTTGATTTATGTCATAGAAAAAAAAAAAAAAAATTATCTTGAATTTGAGGTTCATTACATATGGTATCAGAGCATGGTTGCAACACTTGGCCTACTTGGGCTCATGCATGAGTCATATGAAAATATTATTGAAGTACTTTAAGGAAGCATACCATTCCTTTGGGAAATGATAGTCGATCCTACAGGAGTGGGATTATACTAAAGGAGACCAATCTTTAAACTAAAATAGAAATGTGAACGAATGGAAAGGATCCGTAGCAGTAATAATTATTGCTTCAATGAAGGGTTAAATATAGTATAGGTGTATAATACCTCATAAATAGAGGAATGATTATGGTGACCATTCCTTGAAAAGGAAGACAATGCATCGCTCCCGGGCTTCAAGTGGACTTTAGAACAAATTTTGTTTCTGGGTACAAGAATTGCTAGACAGGGTTTTTCTAACCAAGCTGATAAATCAAAAAATCCTCCATTGCTTGGTGGATAGGAAAACTAATATGCTATATTTCTTCTGGGAGGAGGATGATGGCCTCTGTCCCTAACTGTGGTAAACAAAAGGAAAAAACTCTATATATAATAGTCAAAACCAACCTTGACCTAAAGATGCTCTATATTTCTAAACTAGGATACTTGGTAAGTCGTCCAAATCGTGTTAGAAATTATTACTAAAGATAATATAAAATGATTGACTAAATGTTGATCTTGAAGGTGGTAAAGGAAGTGTTGGAGCACTTCTAGAATCCCAATGGGTCAGATTGATGTCCAGTGGGGGATGGTAGCTATATAGATATAATTGAAAGCTAGTTTGGTTGACTCTGTTATCTTCAGCATGGTTAGTATTGCCCATAAAGTATTTATAAGTTGGGTAATGTTCCAAGGAGTTTGAGGCAAGATTGCTTTCTTGCCAGCTGCTATGGTTATAAAAAGGAAAGTGACCCTAGTTGGTTATTTCCATAAGAGAAGGCAACGTCATTATGAGTTATGACAGCAGGATTCTTGAGTGCATGGATTTAATGCATTCTGAAGCTTCTTGAGATGAAGCCTGATAATAATTCTAGTTAGGTATGAATGATATTAAATGTGTAAGTAATGCACATGTATGATGTAAGAGTATAAGTATACTAAAAATCCAATGGGATTTCCCTGATGAGTGAAATGTGAGGCAAGCACTGCACTTGCTAAGATTAAATGAATATTATGGATGCATAGCTAACTCCATTCTGGGGATTCATGAGAGTTCTGTTCCAAACAATAGCCTGAGGGGAATGTATTCCATTCCTCAGGAAATACGAATATTAATTGGATGAAAGAGTAAACGAGCAAGGATGCTCCGTTGTCATTATAAGAGGAAAATGTTTATGCCTTTGAGATCACATGATAATGATTGTAACCAATCATGAGATGACTTATTTTAATATAAATATCTATGTAGGCTATGAAATATACCTATGGAAACTTTACACATGATTACAATTACGAGTATTGTTAAGTACATCATGGATGTAAGTTAGAAGAGACCTAGAACATGTGTGGATGAATAGTCTGGAATGCATGTCAGAAATGTATGTCGATGACCCTTAAAGAATGATTATTAACAAGTTGAATCTAATTCGAGCTTGAGGCCATCACAGATAGTGATGGAGGTGCAACATGGAAGTTTCAGGCTAAAGGATTTCTCTGTGAAGAGAGTATTATACAAAGCTACTTAACTATAAAGATAGGTTTGACACTGTTAGAACAGCCCAATGCATACCAAAACCTATATCAGATAAACAAGTTTCAGTGATGCAAATCAAGAAGTGTATTAGGAAGGCATATCAAGATTACACCATCCAAGTGATGAATCTATTAGAAAAAGAAGATAAGCCAAGTTAGAAGACTTTGTTGTCCTATGTAAATTATGAGAAATTTTTTTGGATGAGATACCAGCATTACCTCCTAGAAAGGAAATAGATTTCTTCAGAGAATTACCACACAGATCAACCTCTATCTCAAAAGAACCTTACCGAATGAGACTACCAAAACCGACAGAATTAAAAATACACTTACAGGAATTGTTGGACAAAGAGAATATCAGACTGAGTTTCCCGACATGGGGAGCACCAATTCTCTTTGTGAGAAAGAAAGACATTACTGTAAGACTATGTATCGATTATAGACAATTGAATAAAATGAACATTAACAACAAATACCCCTTACCAAGGATAAATGATCTGTTCGATCAAGTTGGTGGAGCCAAAATCTTTTCAAAATTGGATTTACGATCTGGTTATCATCAAGTTAGGATAAAGGACGAGGACATAAACAAAACAAGTTTTCAAACAAGATACAGATACTACGAGTTTACTAATGCACCATCCATATTTATGTGCTTGATGAACAAAATTTTCAGTCAGTACTTAGGAAAGTTCGTAGTAGTATTTATCGATGATATTCTGGTCTAGTCTAAAATGGAGGAGAAACATGATGAACACTTAAGAATAGTTCTGCAAACATGCAGGAAACACAAATTATGTCACTCACGACTTAGAATTGGCAGCAGTAATACATGTCTTAAAAATGTGGCGACACTATATAATGGGCAGAAAATTCTTACTATTGATGGATAATAGCAAGGTGAAATATCTGTTTAACCAACCAAACCTTAATGCAAGACAAGTAAGGTGGCAAGCCTTCCTGAGCGATTTCGACTTCGAGGTCAAACATATCAAAGGTAAGGAAAATAAAGTAGCAGATGCTTTAAGCAGAAGAGTCCATGGGTTATTTGAGATAAGTATCAGGAGGGCAAAAAGTGATCTGGAACAAAGAATAAGGACGACAGGTATCAAACGACAAAAATTACACTAAGATAATGGCAAAATTATGAAACAATACCACCAACTCTGAAAAATCCAACCTAAGCATCAATAAGAAGATACTATTATGATTTAAAAACATACTTTACATACTAGATTCAGCAGAATTGAAATTAACCATTTTAGACGAAGTGCATAAGAAACCGTATTTTGGCCATCCAGGTTACCAGAAAACAATAACAACACTCATAAAACTATTTTACTGACCTAATACGAAGGGTGAAAATAATAAAGTACTTGGCTAGGCGCCAATATTGACAGTAGGTTAAGGCTAAACACCAACATCCATCCGACCTATTACATCCATTACCAGTACCATAATGGAAATGGGAGACCATATCGTTGGACTTTATAACATGTTTTCCTAAAACTCAGAAAATGAAATGATTCAATCATGGTTGTAAATGATAATCTCAGTAAGTCTACACACTTTATTCCTGTAAAGTCTACTTTTAAATCTATTAATACTGTCGAATCATTCAAGAAAGAAATTTTAGACTCCAAGGTATTCCTAAAATGGTGATTTCAGATAAAGATGTAAAATTCACATCCGCTTTTTTGAAGGAATTGTTTGCAGGGATATACTAATTTGAATTTGAGTACGACTTATCATCCACAAATGGATGGAGAGGCTAAAAGGATAAACCAAATCATGGAGAATATCCTCTGCATGTATGTAAGAACAAAGCTGAACAAGTGGGAAGACTACCTACACTTGGTAGAGTTTTCATATAACAATGGGTACCCTTTGGCTAAGTTGAGCCCTTTCGAAATACTGTACGACAGAAAGTGTAAAATCCAATTAGCTAGGATAACCCAGCTGACAGACTCATGGTCAGACCAGAGATGCTCCAAGAAATGGAGAACATGGTAAGGAAGATACAACAGAACTTGAAAGAAGCACATGACCGATAGAAAAGCTATGCAGATCAGAAAAGAATACACTTGGAATTTCAAGTGTGGAACCATGTTTACTTGAAGGTCAAAGCCCGTAAAAACTTTTTGAAGTTAGGGAACTATGCCAAGATGGAACCCAGGTTTTGTGGGCCCTTCGAGATACTAGCTCGAATTGGAACTGTACCATATCAACTTTCACTTCCAACTAATAAAAAAAAAAAGTATATTCATGACCTTACTCATATGATTGATTGGAACTTGGTGCAGGTGGAACCTAAAGGCGATTTCCAGGTGGAACCCCTACATATTCTATATCGAAGAGAAATATCACTTCGAAACAAAGTCGTCACTCAGGAAAAGGTGCAATGGAAGTAATTTAGTCCTGAGGAGGCCACTAGAGAATTGGAGGGAGATTTGCGGAAATATCATCCAATCCTATTCCAAGAAAGGAATGAACACTGAGGAGAATGTTTTACTAAAGGGGGAGAGGATGTGACATCCCCAAAAGAAAAATATTTTTTTAAGATTTAAAATTACTAGAAATATTATTTATGTTTTTGGTAAATTCAAATTTGGGGAATTTTTTCCATTTTTGGCAATTCTGAATTTCAAATTTGATATTTGTAATTAATTATTGTGATTGTTGGGAAGATATCTGTTTGCAATCAACTAACTATTTAAATATGAAACTTGTATAAAAACAAACTAATTATATTAATTTCAAGAGGACAAATGGAACAACCATGTTAAAATCAGCTCACGATGACTCCATCAGTGGGGAACATGTTGGAACTCCATCTAGGATGATTATTACAAGTGGAAAATCAGAGATTTGGCTACTGGAAGCCCCTAAAAATCAGGGATTTAAAAAGATGCGAAAATCCCCAAAGGAGGGAAAAAAGACCTAGGCAAAAATGGTTAAATAGCATATGCAAGGAGGCAGGACGCTTCCAAGAATGCTCGGAAAGATTCTACGGGCTTCCCTTGATGTTATGAGCATAGTTGAGTAAGTGTGAGGTAAGAGGATAAATACTGGAATTGCAGGACATTGCAGAGGAGGAGTTTCCAAGTTCTCCCTCATGGATTCATGGTCAAGCTGGTGGGTGAATCGGGCAGGTGGTTTGGCTGCCCTGTTCTATGGTTGGGAGGAACGTGGTTGTTCCCTTTGTTTTTTCATGAACTGTTCTAGATATGTAAACCTTTCCTTCTATGTGAGAATCATTGCATCTATTTGTTGTAATGTGACTTTATGAATGAATTATATCTATTTGTTCTAATATATCTTACTATACTAAGTTGCGACGACTTCAATAGATGATTTTTGTTCATTGAATGAAGTTTTATAATTAAGCATGAAATTCGAGGATTGCCCCTCTTGAATTAAAACCTGAGATAGAGTTATCCATGTGCAAGTGAATCTGATAGTGTAAATTCATCTATAGGAAAAGGTTTTATTTTTGTAATCACAATATCAGGAAGATCTATTGATGGGTATTTGGATTGAGTAGGTTTGTACTTATATTCTGGTAAACTCATTTATATATATGCATATAATATTCTGGAAGGAAACTAGAATCATAACTTTATTCAGACCTTCATTTCCACTCTAAATAATCACTATGGCAGATGTAAAACACTTTGGCAATAAGTTTGAAGGAATGCCAAAATGAGATAAATTGACTTACTATTATAGATCTAGTGTATGTTGATCCTTTAACTAATGATTGGAGACAGGGCCTCTCTTCAAGGCATTAACCCTGGCATTTAAAGTTTTACGTCATAACGAGACCCAAGAAGAAATTGGTTATTTTTTACCCTAACGCATGGGACAATCCTGTAGAAGAAATTTATGCAGAAGTTATACTATAACCACTGGGACCAAATCCCTTTTTCTTTTGGGAAACTTTTCCCCTTCTTCCAAACCCAATAAGAGTATGAGGGAATGGAATTTGAATGATCCCTTTTATATTTGGTAACTGTAATACTACGTAAGTATAAGATTTTAGAGATTTCCATTCAGTACCCTTATCGATAAAATAACTTATAATATGAAATGATGGCATAGACAGTAGAGAACAAAATGATGGGAAAGGAAGAGGTTAATATGGTTTTTTGGTGATTACAAATGTCGATCACAAGGAAAGAAACAAGAAATGTCGACTCGCAATTTGTGAAGAGACTGTGGCTCGACATTTCAAGGTTTTGGGGTTCAGGAGTTCGGTGTTTACAAAATCCTCATGCACAGACCAAAAGAATAAAGAAGTGTCAAAATGTGAAATGAGAAAGACTGTGGGCCCAACATTTTGGGATTTCGGGGTTTATGGATACCTGCCGCTCAAGTAGAATGTAACACGAAATGCAAATTTGTGAAATGCGAAAGGACTGTGGGCCAACATTTCAGAGTGTCGAAATTCAGGATTTTAGGTTTTACAAACTCTCGATATGCCAACAAAATGGATTGATAAGTGTCGAATCGCGAAATGCGAAAGGACTGTGGGCCAACATTTTAGGATTTCGATGTTCGGGATTTCAGTGTTTAGCAGAGTCAGGAATTCCATGCTTAGGTAGCAAGCAAGTCCCGAAAGACAAAATGTTCACCTTATGTTTAACCCTCTTTTAAAATATGCTTGGTCTTTGATTGAATGATTCGTGCATCTTATTTTATACCCCTCTTTGTGCTAAGATGAAATAATTTCCATGGATGACATCTGTGCGATGTGAGAATTTATAACCAGGGACTAAATCCGGGGAATGGGTCCTCCTAAATCCAAACGCCGGACCAAAATTGTCTACATATGAACTTAAAGAACAAATCCACCTATAGGAGCAAATTTTAACTCTGAAATCATTTTTTCAAGGTAGGATTGTCTATGAAAATATGAGCTTGAAAGATACCAAACTATTTATAGGCATCAATTTACTTATGTAATTGAATTTCTAGGCATACCTACCCTGGAATAATTGAATTGGGAAGAGGCCTATACACATAGTACTTATAGAATTATATATATATATATATATACATAAGGTGTACGGATACCAATACAACTAGTATTATGTAACGACCATTTCAATAGATGAAGTAGAAAGACCCACGTAGAATCTATCGTCATAATGTTCTAAATGATGATGGGCCTAGTATTTAGGGGTTTCGTGATTCGGGACTTCACGAGTCCGGTTGCAACGATCTAATTCTTTCGAATTCTCAGGTCCCAAAATTATGAAAAGGGATTAATAGGTTTGTCTCTTCGTGTAGCCTCATACCATGGGACCACATCCTGTGACCTGGGCTATCTCCTCGGAGCACGTCGCGATTTTTGGGTTTGTAAGGTTGTGATGTAACTCCAACCTTTCCTCCTTCTAATCCCTGAAGTGTGAATTTTTTTCCCCTCAAGAGATATATGGTCTCGATTCTTTTGGGATTTCATGAACTGGGAGTTCGCGATGTAGCATCTACAAACCTCCTTGTTGCTCCAAGACCCGAACTCTGAAACAGTGTTTTTCAAAGCACGAGATCAATGACTCTTGTTGTTTCTCACCCAACGGTCACTATTCCTCCTAAGCTTCTGAACACTAAAGGGAGATCAGTATTAAATTTCGCTTAGATCTATGAAAACCAACGGTCCACGGGATTTCGATACATATCCCCGAGGAAATTTCACCATCCATTTATTCTAAGGATATATGGCCAAAAATGATTTTGCATTATACCACCGAATCTTGACCTTGCGAGACAAATTCGATTGTTGCCTACCTTTGAAAACTTCCAGGTGTTGTCCCTTATCTCATTAAACAACAAAGGTTCCTTCGACCTAAGTTTAGACATCGCATATACATTTGAGTGTGATAGTTTGAGAACTTAGGGAAGTAATAGAGTCAGGGAAGGAATTTACCCACATAATCCTTTTTGTTCGAATAGATTAGACTGGTGTAATAATATCCTTATGAATAGAAACAAATGGTTCCTTCTCTTAAATTCTAAGCTTAAATGGAAGTCGATTTATGTCATAGAAAAAAAAAGAATTTTTTTTTTATGGTGAATTTGAGGTTCATCACACTTTAGGTGAAGAGGCATAGTTTAGGTGAACTATCCTTGGTTGAGACAAGCTTGGATGAGATGCCAAGGTTGTACATGGACATGGCTCTTGGGGGTGTGATACATGGTATCAGAGAAGTTTTTCGGTGAAGAGTTTTGCAGATACATAGCGCATAGTATGATATGCTTCACATAGTGTGGAAGTGGGGTGACCTAGGGTCGTGTGATGAAAGAAGGTTGTAATTGACTTAAGGCGGGTCGATTCAAGTCTCGCATTATGACCTGAGGAAACAGAGACCTGGTTTGTGTAGCAAACCAAGACCTATAGGGACTTGAAATGCAAACCCTCAAAACCAAGTGGTGATCAAAGGGGTACTCCAACATAGTCTATGACAGACAAACATAATGCACATATGTTTTATTATGTTTTTATTTGTCTTTTTCACTCAACAAAGAAATTGTGGAAATGATCGGTTTGCAACAAGTTATGAAGGGTTGGTGCATTGGGTGCCTTGGGTGGAAATCTTGGAAGACAATACCATCAATTTCGTTTTGTAGATTTGTTTATCAACAACATAATAATACAAGATCTGGTTGACTTAGGTGTCACACAAAACTTTCTAACGATTGAGCTAGTGATGGAGTTGGGACTTAGAGTCTCCTTGTGTGGAGCTAGGGTTAAGGAATCAAAATCTAAGGAAAAATCAATAACTGGTGTTTCCTCCTCAGTTCACATTCAAATTGATAAGTGGGAAGGTTGGGGTAACTCGACGATGATGCCTATGGATCGATTTGAGGTGAATCTTGGGAAGGATTTCCTAAGGAGGACACATTTAGTGCTAATGCCATGCATGGACAAGATGGTTGTACTTGGTGAGTGGAAGGCTTAGGTTGTGTTCACAACTGCAAGGAATTCTAATGGAAAGGTGCAACTTGTGTCTACATTGAGTATGAATACTGTAAGTTGGAATGGATTACATATTTATGCAACAATTGTTTGAGAAGTTCAAGAGAATGGAGTGTGGATGGATGTTTCACCTAAGCTCACTCACCGGTTGGCTCATTTTGTAGACATAATTTCATATGATTTTCTGAATGTGCTCCCACTAAAATGCACTATTGACCAACATATAGAGTTAGCTCTTGGGTTGTGACCACCGACAAGAGATCCTTATCAATTGTCTGGATCTGATTCGGAAGAGCTGAAGGGACAATTGAAAAAATGTATTGATGTTAGCTTCATTTGTCTCTCTAGGTCACCATATGACACGCTGATTCACTTTAAGAAGAAGAGTTATTGAGCATTGATCAAACAAAATGTGAAGAACTGATGCCCGTTGCCCTTATCTTCTCATTGCTTCCATAAGTTGGCCAAGGTCAAAGTATTTTCAAATATTGTCTTGCGACATGGGTATTATCAAGTGTGGATTGTGGTTGGAGATGCTCGGTGAAAACATCCATTGTAGTGGCCAATTTAATTAACATCAATTAATTCTACAACTTAACAGTAAAATTCAATAATTCCTCTATATTGAGCAAATTAGTAAAATTCAAAAATTTCTTTAATTGAGCACATTCGCATATAGATTTATGCACAATTAATAAAATTTTATAGAAAAATAAAACAAATACACAATTTTAAATACCTAGGTCTAATGGTAAACCTCTGTTTGTTCGCTTTCCTTGTTGACCGTTGCTGCATTTTGTAAACATTGCCCAAACCTACTATCCTCCCTCCCAACTAGGACAACTACCTAGCTCCAAGATATCATATGGATATCTTGGCTCCCATGCCCAAAACCTCCAGCAAACCAGTGCATGTATTGATCCAATCCGACTCCAAAACTCAACTCCTCTCTGCAAATCCAAGAGAGCCCCCAAAATCCATCCCCCATCTCCCATAGAATGACCCCCCCCGTAAACCTCCTTCCCCTCCATATTCCTCCTTCACCAACTTCCCCCTCATTTACTTCCCTACCTACCCATTTATTACCTTATCTTATCCTCTCATAGTTAATGCCCCTTATCCCCTTTATTAGTTTATCCTTTTGTAATTAATATGTTATCCCTTTCCGTGTACATAGCCTTTTCAATTTAAACAATATAACTTATTAATATTTTAAATTTAATACTCATGTTATTCAATGTAATAGGTATTTAATTAATTAATTAATCAAAATTATAACCTTTAATTAATTAATAAATATTTAATTAGTATCTTTATACCAATCTTGTTTAATTAATACCATGTTAAGACAATTAATCCCCTAATTAATTTTTACTTAATAAACCTTAAACATTTATTGCACTAGGGTTGTTACATACACCCACCCTTCAGGAAACTTCATCCTGAAGTTAAGGTATCTTATGTTGCAAGGAAAAGAAACACGGTTCACACATTCATAACAATTAACTGACATTATTAGTAAGTAAGTCAAGAAAACTCATACATACTAGTGTATATGTAAAAGAATTGCATGTGTAGCTAGTACATACAATTCTCATGCATGTACTAATAATCAAACTGTCATCCTTTAGTA
>JASDQU010104817.1:50183-78123 GCA_032191745.1 Picea mariana | reverse complement strand
TTTGTTTCAAGTTTGAGGCCATTTATATTGGAATTTTACTATAATTACGTTTGATAACATGTTGAATGATTTACCCGACATAATAACAACCATAGGAAATCCAAGTATTATGTAAGATACAGTAAAAATAATAAAACTAATAGAGAATATAAATATACACATGTCCAGCAGAAGATACATGTCAATATTCACAACTGCAAGTGTAGCCGTGAGCTCAGACATCTAGAATAAATAACAAAATCCTCGGCTTTGTGGACTTATTCTGTTTTAACCAGGGTTTTTGTCAAGGCTCATTTTTCTCTTCCTCCTGCAAAGGAGAGTTTCGAAAATGGTTACTCATGTTTCTCGTTTCATATCCATATTCTTTGTTTCCAGAGAAGATGATGCTCAGAATAATGGATAAGGCTTCTCCTCAATTGGGACAGGCACAACCATATCCTCACTCGTTGTTTGTTTCTTTCTTGAGAATTATGAATCTAAATTTGTCTCTCCATTGTAATATTTTATTAGAGAATCATGAATTTCAATTTTTTCCTATCCATCCAGTTTTTCAACAATTCAGCAACTGTACAACAACTGTACAACTTACTTATTCAATATTGACCAGCTTTGGTATTTTTACACTGGCCTTGAGAATAGTATTTTGACAAGGTTAGTACGTCATGTCTTATTTCAAGACTGAGATGCAAATGCTTCATTTCTATTTTATGAATTTATCCAAACCCATTGAGATAAAACTCCTAACAAACTGATATCCAAAAACACAATTTATATAACAAATATAATTTGAATTCCATAGCCATACTTTGAATAGCTCATAACAAACCGATATCCAAAAACACAATCTATAACAAATATAATTTGAAATCCATAGCCATACCTTGAATAGCTCATATCTAATTGATATTACTAGATATCGATCCTTTCCATCCTTCCACCAACAAAATCTTCCTTAAAGATCTATTTTCTAGCAGAAACAACTCACACAGTATGCATTGGGAATGCTCTGCAACTTATTGGTGTTACTTTTGTGTCTTCCTATTTTTTTTTATCAAGCCGTGGGTGGTCTGTAGGCTAGAAGACGCGCATGTGAAGACTTCTCTATTTTGAGTGTGCTGAAATCAATTTCTTTTCTTGTTCTTCTTGTGTGCATGTGTTAGTCTTAGAGCTAGATTATGAGCTTTCTACTTTGAAACTGAGCTACTACTTATACTTGCTTTTAAAGTATTGAGTTTTCCATTTTTCGCTTTTATTATTCAGATATCTGATTTCACTATATGCATACTTTTACTTACTGCAATTGTTTTTAACGAAATACAATGATTAGATGAGCGCTTCTTTGAAAACTTGATATAAGAATCCACAGAGCATATTTGATATTTTAACCAGGAATTGTTGATTTTGGCTTCTTTTTTCAGATTTTATCCATACTTGTAACAGCCCTAGTAGTTAAAATTCATGTTAAAATTCGTATTGCATTTATTTTTTTTAATTAAAATTTATGTGTTTTGTTTGAATGTTAAGCGTGGCTGGAGTTAAATCTTGGAGTTTTGGCCCTTAGGCCCATATTTAAAACAAAGGATCTGATACCATTTGTAGTGGCCAATTTAATTAACATCAATTAATTCTACAACATAACAGTAAAATTCAATAATTCTTCTATAGTGAGCAAATTAGTAAAATTCAAAAATTTCTTTAATTGAGCACATTCGCATATAGATTTATCCACAATTAATAAAATTTTATAGCAAAATAAAACAAATACACAATTTTAAATACCTGGGTCTGATGCTAAACCTCTGTTTGTTCACTTGCCTTGTTGACCGTTGTTGCACTGTGTAAACACTACCCAAACCTACTATCCTCCCTGCCAACTAGGACAACTACCTAGCTCCTGGATATCATATGGATATCCTAGCCCCTGTGCCCAAAACCTCCAACAAATCGGTGCTTGTATTGATCCAATCCTACTCCAAAACTCAACTCCTCTCTGCAAATCTAAGAGAGCCCCCAAAATCCATCCCCCATCTCCCATAAAATGATCCCCCCGTAAACCTCCTTCCCCTTCATATTCCTCCTTCACTGACTTCCTCCTCATTTACTTCTCTACCTACCCATTTATTACCTTATCTTATCCTTTCGTAGTTAATGCCCCTTATCCCCTTTATTATTTTATCCTTTTGTAATTAATATGTTATCCCTTTCCGTGTATGTAACCTTTTCAATTTAAACAATATAACTTATTAATCTTTTAAATTTAGTAGTCATGTTATTAAATGTAATAGGTATTTAATTAATTAATTAATTAATCAAAATTATAACCTTTAAATAATTAATAAATATTTAATTAGTATCTTTATACCAATCTTGTTTAATTAATACCATGTTAAGACAATTAATCCCCTAATTAATTTTTACTTAATAAACCTTAAACATTTATTCAACTAGGTTTGTTACAACCATGGTGACAAGGCATGGAAGCTATGAGTACCTAGTGAAGCCTTTTCAATTGTGGATCACCTTTACAACCTTTTTCACACAGATGAATGACATGTTGCGGCCATTTTTGAACAAGTTCACTGTGATGTATTAGTTAACATTGTAATGTATGACTCAATTATGGAGGAGCAGAAAAAATATTTGGCATAGGTGTTTGAGCTGCTATGACACAACTAACTATTTTGGTGGAAGTCTAAGTGTGTTTTTGGGTACACTAAGATATCATTCTTAGGGAATTGGATTGGCCAAGGCTGAATTCACATGGACCCTGCGAAGTTCAAGGAAATTGAATATTTGGAAGAGCTGTGAATAGTTCATGACATGAGAGTCTTCCATGGGATAGCCAACTAATATAACAGGTTCATAGAGGGATACTCCAATATTGTTGCACTGTTGATTGACTAGTTGAAAAAGGGAAAATCATGGAACTAGACGAAGAGGAGCAACTTTTCATTTGAAGAGATAAAATGAATAATTGTCACTATTCCCGTGTGGATGCTGCGAGGCATTGAGAAATCATTTGAAGTGAAAATAGATGCACAAAATGTTTCCATTGGAGGGGTTTTAATGTAAGAGGGACATTTGGTTTCTTTTGAGAGAAGAAAGTTGGAATATCATGAAAATATATACCCCGTTCATGAGAAGGAGATGAATGCAGTGGTACATTGCTTGCATACTTGGAGACACTACTGGTTGGAAAATCCATTTTTCTTGAAGATAAACAACATTGTAACAAGTTACTTTGTAATGAAACCAAAGTTTTCACCCAATTAGGAAAGGTGCAAGTACTTCCTCGTAGAATTTGACATGACCATTGAGTATAGGTCAAGCATGCTCAATGTTGTCATGAGTACCTTGAGAAAAAAGGCACAACTCGTTGTCCTAAAGAAGGAAGAGGAGGAGTTTCCCACATCAGGGGGCATTCATATTCATATATTGGAAGATTTGCATGAAAGGATAAAGAAAGGGTTAGAGAATGATTGCATGACAAAGAACATCATGGTGTAGGTGAATGATGGAAAAACATAGAATTTTTGGCTACACAATGGAATTTTGTACTTTGGGGAGAAAATATATGTCCCTAATTCATCCATGAGGAAACTCATGAAGGAATGTCACAACTCAAAATTAAATAAAATATATAACTAAAATTATTTGAAGAAGCCTTCATATGTCTATATTTCTAGAATTTAATATAGATTTTTTACTTTATTTATGAGCTCAACCTACAATTAAATAAATAAAAAAATAAAATTTGGAAAATTTATAATAAATTTAAGTTATGTCAAATATTTTCATAATGTTGATTGAATTCTTATGAATGACAATTCTTTTACAAGGAAGAAAACCATATACTAATTACCAACTAAATATGTCATTTCATCCCACAACCACTCTCTCTAGATCCAATTCACAGTAGATGTTTTAACTATTATTTAGAGAAATCCATTTTACTCGTTAGTATGAGGCATAAAATAAGTATATCAATATTATTAAATAAAAAATAATTATATAACTAGCATAGCCACAAATTCTGTGATTGATGAATAACGATTGGCAATAATAACAAAATGAACACAGTAGAAAGAAGAACAAGTCATGTCAAATATGCTTCAAATTTTACATAAAAAAGAACATGCTAATGCTTTATACAAACCCTAGTTCTAATACTTTATACAAACCCTAATTGTAGTAAAGAAAAAGACAAACTCATGTCAAGTCTAGTCTAGATTTTACATTAAATACAAACCATGTGGGTAGTATCTATTGCGACGAGTAAAAGAATATTGGTGATAATTCATAGTTTGTGGGTAGCATCATGTTAAATGGATTAATACTAGCAACAACCACTTTTATGTAAAAAGTGGTTGATATATGCCAATCGGCCCCATTTTCTACCTTACATAAAAGTGGTTGTTGCTAGTTGACGACAAACATGCATGGGCACAACCATGAAAATATTTATACATTTTAAATGTAATAATTAAATGTAGTAAATAAGTATTAAAATATTATAATTAATAATTTAGTTAAATTTAATATTAATTAATTAAATAATAATAATAATAATAAATATATTAGTAATAATATTAATAATAAATTATTATTTAATTATTAATAAATATTAAATATTAAAAAATTATTATTAATAATTAATTAATTTAAATTATATATTAATGTATAAAATACTAAATACATTAATGTATTAAATTTTTAAATAAATTAAAACATTAATGCAATTTATAAATTAATGTATTAAAACATTAATTTATAGTGTAATGTATTATTGTATTAAATAATTAATAAAAATCTACATAAATATTAGTCATAAAAATATTTCTTAATTAATAAATGCAATTATAAAGTATGTATACATTATTGAAATATTAAAATATTATTAATAAATACATACATAAAGCATCTACATATTACATAATTTATTAAAAAGATAGAAAATACAATAATACATTCAAGTTAAAAAGTGTTACTATTACATGATTTTATAAAAGGGAGAAAAATGCAATTATACATTAAAGTAAAAGTAATAAATTTATGTTAAAATTGTATTTATATTAATATATAATTAGTAAAAGTACATTACACATTATTAAATAAAGTATTATTTCATTTATTATTACATGTATATAATTTATATACTATGAATAAACTAATAAAATATTAAAGTATTATAAGTAATAGATTAATAATATATTAAATAATGTATAAAATAATAAATTGCGCTAAATAATTAAATGTATTAAATAAATAGGTTTATAATATAATATATAAATTAATTTATATATTTTATGAATTTATTAACTAATTTATGTAATTAATAAATATTTTAAAAATATTGATATAATGATTTGATAAATAATAATTATAGTGAAGTTTAATGTGTAATATAAAAAAATTTAAAATGTAATATAAATAATACATTAATGATATATAAATTAATGTATAAAATATAAATTATTAAATGTACTAAATAATGAATACAGTAATGTGAGTTATAAATTAAACTATCAAAATTTTAATCTATAATATAATGTATGGGAATTAATTAATTAATAAGAATACATCATCAATTATTCATCAAAATAGTATTTAATTAATTGATACATTTATATATTATCAATAAATTAATAAACTAATAATCTTATAATTTTGTCATTTTGAGGCCTTCGACTTGACCTCCCGTCCCCTACACGCATGCCCCCCTCTCCAGAAGAGGCCTCCCCACCCCCTCTCCCTCTCCCTCCGACTCTTCCAGAGATGTGGCAGCCTTCGTCGCACTCATCACCTCGCTTCCCAAGATGAACAAAAATCCCCGCCAAAGTTTGTTAAAAAATTGGAGGAGATCCCCTCAGTACAGATCCAAGGAACCTTGAGAGCCCTCAGCTTAAAATTTGTTGAACAAGCACTCATAGGTCAATTCATGGGAATTTGGCCATCCCCGAGAGAAATGGCGATTTGGATAGACAAAATCTAGAAACTGCATCTGAAAGGTAACCTCTCGCATTTCCTTTGTGGAAGAGGTATGTAATGTACCTCAAAATCACCATAAAAAAAATATTTTGTACATTTATCCTTCAAAGGTTTTGAGATCTCAAGCAATTAAGATTTATGTTAAAAGGCTTGATTCTAAAGGTTTGTTAGAGTCCTTAGTATCGTCGACTGTCCTTAAAATGGTATATTACTTCCATACCTCTATCTGGAATAAAGACTCTTCAATGTTCTTTTACAAGTCCATTCATTACATTGTTAGAGTTATTCCCATCGCAATAAGTTTCTTCTAGGTTCCTACAGTTTGTGAAACATAACAGAGGTCAATCGGGTTTCGGCGATTATAAGTGCCGAACAAAAAACAAAACAGAGGGGCCATGCCATTTGCTAAAACATGAGAAAGCGGGAAGACTGTGGACCTAGTACTTCGGGGTTTCGGGGTTCGAGACGTCATGAGTTCAAGTACTCAAACAAAAATATACACAAACTTGCGAAAAGTGTCCAACGTATCAGGATTTCAAGGTTCGGGATCCACACACCACAACTCTTGAAAGGTGAGAAAGGAAAGTGGGACCCACCCATCGGGGTTTCAGTGTTCGAGACTTCATAATCAAAAGTGCCCCAAACACCAAAACAATGGAAACCTATGAAATGCGAAAGGAAGGAAAGGTGTGACCTAGGTTTCGACATTTTGGGGTGCGGAACTTCGAGAGTCCTGGGTCCAATCATGAACATAACAAAAAAATTCCCAATATGCGAAAACAAAGAAAGGCGAGACCCATATTTCAGGATTTTGGGTTTCAGGAAATCACAACTTCAAAGGTCAAACATCAACACACGACAATTCCCAAAATTGTGAAGAGAAAAGAACAAGGGGCTTATATTTYGAGATTTCAGGATTTCGAGATCCTGTGACTTCAAACGCCAAAACATTAATCACAAAACATTTCCCAAAATCAAGAAGAGGAAAGAACAAGGGGATTATATTTTGGGATTTCGGGTTTTCAGGGTTTCGSGATCTTGCGACTTCAAACGCCAAAACATTAATCACAAAACATTTCCCGAAATCGCGAAGAGGAAAGAACAAGGTTCTTACATTTGTGGATTTCAGGAATCCGGCTTTCCAGGTTTCGGGGTTTCAAGTGCCCAAACACTGCATGCCACAATCCMTGAATTTGGAAGAAAAATATGTGGGACCCATTACTTTGGGATTTTGGGTTTTACGAACTCATGGCACACAAACAAAAATGAAAAAAGAAAATACGAAATGCGAAAAGTGATTACGGTGTGGGCCCTACAATTTCGGGTTTCGGGGTTTACTAACTCCTGATGCAAAACATTACATGACATCAAACGCCGAAACGTGAAGTTACGAAAAGGTAAAAGTGGAACCCGTATTTTCGGGATTTCGAAACTCGGGGTTTTGGGGTTTCGAATGTCGAACAACAATGCAAGACATTTCCCGAATTCTAAAAGCACAAGGAGTTAAGAAAAAATTATGCACTTCGAAGGATACAAAGGGATAAAGGTTTTCTGTGAGGGAAAATCTCTAAATTTGTCATGGATCTTGAATAAGGAAAAGGGTACCCCATTCTGAAAGGAACCCAGGAAATAAAAAAAAAACTATGAAAGGTGTTGATTCTCAAGATTATTCACCATAAAAAAAAAAACAAAAGGGGTTTCCAGACTGCTCGAAAAAATTAATTCTGGCGGTACATCTACCCATTTCCATTCGGCACAATTTATTCAATCTTGATTTTCTCCGATTTAGATCTATTTAATATACCAGTCACAGAAATAAACCTAAACCCATATATATTAGTTTTCTTCTAACCTACAGAGTGTCCTAACATTTGTACTACAGGTTAAACCTATCCTATAGCTGGATCGTCTCTCATAGCTCAATTTGCATAAAATAATGTTGCCTGATACTTCCAGTTCAAATTTAACAGATACCTAACATTGGGTAAAAACATTCGAAAAGAGAAAGGGAATCATTACACTTCATATTTAAACGAATATAATGCATTAGATATTAAATCATGCAAACAAAGAATTGTAAACTATTCTAGTTCAGATTTACAGGATACATGACATCGGATGGAAAAATAACCATTCATAATAAAAAGGGATAGATCAACATATCTGAATCCAATCCGCAGGAATACAAAGGGAACAACCACGTTCCTCCCAACCATAGAACAGGGAATCCAAATCTACTTGTCCGATTCACCCACTAGCCTGACCATGAATCCATGAGGGCGAACTTGCAAACTCCTCCTCAACAATGTCCTTCAATTCCAACAGTTATCTTCTTGCCTCACACTGAATCAATAGTGCTCATAATAGCAAGGAAATTTTATTTCTACAAGATCCTCTTGCCTCACACTAAATCCACAGTGTTCATAACATCAAGAGAGCTCGGGAATCCTTTCCTAGCATAGTTGGCAGCATCCTGCCTCCTNAATAGCAAGGAAATTTTATTTCTACAAGATCCTCTTGCCTCACACTAAATCCACAGTGTTCATAACAGCAAGAGAGCTCGGGAATCCTTTCCTAGCATAGTTGGCAGCATCCTGCCTCCTCGCATATGCTATTTATCCATTTTTTCCCAAGTCTTTTCCCTCCTTTGGGGATTTTCATATCTTTTCTTAATACCTGATTTTTAGGGGCTTCCAGTGGCCAAATATATGATTTTCCACTTGCAATCATCAGCCTAGAGTCAATTCCAACTTGTTCCCCACTCATGGAGTCATGGTCAGCTGATTTTAACATGGTTGTTCCATTTGTCCTCCTGCAGTTAATATAATTATTCAGTTGTGATACAAGTGTCATAGACAAATAGTTATTTGGTTCCAAACAAATCTCTGCCAAACAGTCACAATAATTAAATACAACTATTAAATTTGAAATTCAGAATTTCCATAAATGGAAAAAAAATTCCAGATTCAAATTTGCCAAAAATGGAAATAAATTTTCAGCACATAAAAATAAAAATATTTATTTTTGAAGGATGTCACATCCTTTCCCCCTTCAGTAAAACACTGTCCTCAGTGTTTGTTCCTTTCCTAGAACAGGATTAGATGAGATTTCCACAAATCTCCCTCCAATTCCGAAGTGGCCTCCTCAGGACTAAAGTGCTTCCATTACACCTTTACCTGAGCGACGACTCTGTTCCGAAGTGTTAGTTCTCTCCATTCCAGAATGTGTAGGGGTTCCACCTGGAACTTGCCCACGGGTTCAACATGCACCAAGTTCCAAACAATCATATGAGTAGGGTCATGAATATACTTTTTCAACAAAGAAACATGAAATAAATTATGAATTCTTAGACTAGCTGGAAGTGCAAGCTGATATACTATGGGTCCAATTCAAGCTATTATCTCGAAGGGCCCACAAAACCTGGGTGCCATCTTGGCATAGTTCCCCAACTTCAGTGAGATTTTTCGGGCTTTGACCTTTAAATAAACATCGTCTCCCTCTTGAAATTCCAAGTCTCTTCTTTTCTGATCCGCATAGCTCTTCTGTCTATCATGTTCTTCTTTCAAGTTCTGTTGTACTTTCTTTACCATGTTCTCCATTTCTTGGAGCATCTCTAGTCCAACCATGAGTCGTTCAGCCAGGTTATCCCAGCTAATTGGAGTTGTACACTTTCTGTCGTAGAGTATTTCGAAAGGGCTCAACTTAGTCGAAGTTTGGTACCCATTGTTATATGCAAATTCCACCAAGTGTAGGTAGTCTTCCCACTTGTTCGGTTTTGTTATTACATACACGTGGAGCATATATTCTATGATTTGGTTTGTCCTTTTGGTCTATCCATCTGTTTGTGGATGATAACTTGTGCTGAAATTGAAATTAGTATTTAGCCCTGCAAACAATTCCTTCCAAAAAGAGGATGTGAATTTTACGTCTCTATTTGAAATCACCATTCTAGTAATACCATGAGGTCTAAAAATTTCTTTCATGAATATTTCAGCAATGTTAATAGCTTTAAAAGTAGAATTTACAGGAATAAAATGTTCATACTTACTGAGTTTATCAATTACAACCATGATAGAGTCATTTTGTTTTTGAGTTTGCAAACCTGTTATGAAGTCGAGTGATATAGTCTCCCATTTCCATTCTGGTACTGGCAATGGCTATAATAGGCCGGTTGGATGCTGGTGTATAGCCTTAACCTATTGACAATCTTGGCACCTTGCCAAATATTCTGCTGTTTCACCCTTCATACTAGGCAAATAAAATAGTTTTCTAAGTGTTGTTATCGTTTTCTAGTAACCTGGGTATCCATAATATGGTTTATTATGCAATTCATCCATGATTGTTAATTTTAACCCTATTGAATCTGGTATATAAAGTCTATTTTTAAATCGTAACAGTCCCTTCTCGTCGATACTTAGATCTAGTTTATCTGGGTTCGTGGTGTTGTTTGGTAATTCTACCATTCTTTTAGTATAGTTTTCGTCATCAATACCTGCTACCTTTATTCTTTCTTCTAGATCATTTTTTGCCCTGCTAGTATTCATTTCAAATAACCCACAGATTCTTCTACTCAAGGCATCTGCTACCTTTTTTTCCTTTCCCTTGATATGTTTGACCTTGAAGTCGAATTCGCTCAGGAAAGCTAACCACCTTGTCTGACTTGCGTTAAGATCTGGCTGGTTAAACAAATATTTAACTTCGCTATTTTCCGTTAATAATAGGAATCTTCTGCCCATTATGTAGTGGCGCCACATCTTTAGAGCATGCACTTCTGCTGTCAAGTCCAATTCATGGGTGATGTAATTTTTCTCGTGTTCCTTTAATTTCCGAGTCTCATAACAAATAACGTGTCCTTCTTGCGATAGGACACCACCTGGTCCTTCTTTACTTGCATCAATGCATACGATGAAGTCTTTATCTAGGTTTGCTACTTTCAATATGGGTGTCATTGTCAATAATTCCTTAAGTTTGTTGAAGTTGTCTTGACATTTCTCTGAACAATTAAACCTGGTTCCTTTATTTTCTAATGAGGTGATATGGTAGGCTATATTGGAAAACCCTTCTATAAACCGATAGTAATATCCAGTGATTCCCATGAACGACCGTATATTCGCTACATCTTTAGGTACCGGCCATTACATGATGGATTTTGTCTTTTCAGGGTCTACGACAATGCCCTCTGCTGAAATTACATGTCCAAGATATTGTATTTTTTTCTGATAGAAGTCACCCTCGTCAAAATTGGCATACAGCTTGTGCCCCCTTAATGTTTGCAGTATGGTTCTTAAGTGTTCCTCATGTTCTTCCTCCATCTTTGAATAGACTAGGATATCGTCGATGAATACTACTATGAACTTCTTCAAGTACTCACTGAAAATACTGTTCATTAGGCACATAAACGTGGTTGGGGCGTTAGTGAGTCCAAAATGTATGACTACAAACATGCAATGCCCATATCTTTTTCAAAAATTTGTTTTGTTTATGTCCTAGTCCTTTATCCTAACTTTATGGTAACAGGATCGTAAATCCAATTTTGAGAAGATCTTGGCCCCCCCAACTTGATCGAACAAATGATTTATACTGGGTAAGGGATATTTGTTCTTAATGGTTACCTTTTTCAATTGTCTATAATCGATACATAGTATTAGAGTACCGTCCTTCTTTTTCACAAAGAGAACCGGTGCTCCGCATGGTGAGACACTTGGTATGATATAATCTTTATCCAACAATTCTTGTAATTATATTTTTAATTTTTTCAGTTCTGGTAGACTCATTCGGTAGGGTACTTTTGACATAGGGTCCGATCTGGGTAGTAAGTCTATGGAGAAATCTGTTTCTCTCCTAGGGGGCAATTCTGGTATCTCATCAACAAACATGTCTCTGAATTCACCTAGGACAACAAAGTCTTGTAACTTGGGATTCTCTTGTTTTTCCAATAGATTCGTTACTTGGATGGCATAAAATTGAAATCCATTTCTAATACATTTCTTGAATTGCATCACTGAAACTTGTCTGCATGACACAGGTTTTGGTATGCCTTAGGTTGTTCTAACAGTGCCAAAATTATCATTATAGCTAAGTATCTTTGTATGACAATATAGTATTGCTTTGTGTTGTTCCAACCAATCCATCCCAATAATCATGTCATAAGATCCTAGTGGTAGGATGTTCAGATTGGTCCTTATCTTTTGACCATCTAATCTGAACTCAAGATCAGAAATAAAGTTAACTACTTTTCTTTTAGTCCCTGTTGCTAGTTGTACAAGCCAAGATTTTTCATGCTTTTGTTTCTTAAGTTTATTCGACTCTACTACATCGAGAGTAATATAACTTAACATAGCTCCAGGGTAAATTAAAACAACAATTCTTGTGTCATGGATTTTACCTTCAATCTCTACCACCGAGGACTGGTGGTCATCTTGTCGACCATCTATGGTTGCATTTGTCCGATGCATACTTCTTCCCATGTCACCTACAGTCGAGGCTTCCTACAAATTGTGAACATTAGTTATGTTCGCTGTAATTAAATGTGGACAGTTCCTCCTTAGATGAGGCTCTCCACACTCCCAAGACTTTAATGGATTGCGGGCATTGTCCCCAAACCTTTTCATTCCAAGGTTCAAAGGTTTACCACTACCTTTTGTATTCGGGTGATTGGAGTGAAAATCCTTCCTTGGGAAACTTTTTGTTGGATTTCGATAAGGAGTTGGCTAGTATTCTTTCTTCCACTGGTTTTGTCCATCTCGCTTCTTATCCTTCCAGGTCTTGGGAAACTATACCCGTTGTTTGTACGATTCATAGCACAATCGTGCCTTCCTGAATGCCTCTCTCAAGGATTTGGGGTTGTCAAACTCAATTCTGTCCTTGTAGGACTGTGGTAAACAACTTAAGAATCACTGGATTTTTACCTTATCCTCCCAGATGTATGGTACAAACCTTAGTAGTTCCAGAAATTTATTTATAAGGTCATCGATCATCATTTGTCTGAGTCGTAATTCATAAAATTATTTCGTCTTCCTTTCATAATAGCTCTCATAAAGGTATTGTTTCTTAAAATACTTCTTGAAGTTGGACCATTCCAACTATTTCTCCTTTAGGCCCTTGGCCAGTTTTAGGTCCTGCCACCAAATGTTGGCCTTCCCCTTTAGATTGTAAATGGACATTCTGACCTTCATGTTGCTGGAATAGTTGTAAATTTGGAAGTATTTCTTGATGTCCAACAACAATGCCTTGGCTTCTTCTCCTTTCCCGGATTCTCCGTCAAAAGTAGTTGGTTTAATATTTTTAAATTCTCCTTCAAGGTGGTCTGTTTGTTTTATTTTTCTATCTGGTATGGTTTTGACTTCAGCCAAAGGTGTCCCTTCAGACAAACTGTTTCCTTTTTCCATTTTCACACCAGAATTCTTGGAGGCCCTTTTGTTGACCTCTTCCTCATGGTTATCATCTTTTAGACTTTTCTTGGTTATTATACTACGTAGAAGGACTTCATTTATCTCTTGTTGTTCTTGTTGGGCCTTCTTTAATTTTTCATTGTCGTCCTTGAAAACCTATAGTTCAACTATAAGGTTTCTCATTTCTCCAACACCTCCATGGGTGAGCTTCCATCACTGTTCTGTCTCGGATGTCCAAGAGGTCTTTGTTGTGGATTCTCTTCCATCCTGATTTCTGCACCTTCTTGAGCTACCATTATTCAACACAAAACATAAAAGATTTATGTTTTCAAGTAACAAGATTTGTTAGTTTCCTCATAGATTGGAATATATATACTAAGCAATTAATGTGGCCCTGTTCAGGCCCAGTGTTGTAACTTTTTCTCTAATACCATATGTAGTGTACCTCAAAATCACCATAAAAAAAAAAATTGTACATTTATCCTTGAAAGGTTTCGAGATCTCAAGCAAGTAAGCTTTCTGTTAAAAGGCTTGATTCTGAAGGTTTGTTAGAGTCCTTATTGTCATCAATTGTCCTTACCATTCCACTTAAGTTTTCTAATCGACGATATAATGAGTATTTACTCATCACTTCAATGTTTACTTAAGAACATGAAAACTATAATTACTCTCTTATCTTCTAGTACCTATAACACTACCACATTCTTAACAATACAAACAACTTTGAGGTTTTATGACCAAAAACCTACATAAAAATATTTACCCTCTGTTTGCAATTCAATCTAACTGTAAAAAAAATAGTTTGTTACTTCCATAACTCTATCCGAAATAAAGACTCTTCAACATTCTTTTACCAGTCCATTCATTACATTGTTAGAGTTATTCCCATCACAATAAGTTTCTTCTAGGTTCCTATAGTTTGTGAAACATAACAGAGGTCAATCGGGTTTCGGTGATTATAAGTGCCGAACACAAAATGAAATAAAGGGGCCATGCCATTTGACAAAATGCAAGAAAGAGGGAAGACTTTGGACCCGATACTTCAAGGTTTTGGGGTTTGGGACTTCATGAGTTCAATTACTCAAACAAAAATATATACAAACTTCCGAAAAGTGTTCAGCGTATCGAGATTTCGGGGTTCGGGATCCACACACCACAACTCTTGAAAGGTGAGAAAGGAAAGTGGGACCCTCCCATCAGGGTTTTGGGGTTCGGGACTTTGTAATCACAAGTTCCCCAAACACCAAAACAACGCAAACCTATGAAATGTGAAAGGAAGGAAGGGTGTGACCTGCGTTTCTGCATTTCGGGGTGCGGAACTTCGCGAATCCTGGGTCCAAACATCAACATAACAAAAAAATTCTTGATATGAGAAAACAAAGAAAGGTGAGACTTGTATTTCAGGACTTTGGGTTTCGGGAAATCGTGACTTCAAAGGTCAAACATCAACACACGACAATTCCAGAAATTGTGAAGAGAAATGAACAAGGGGCTTATATTTCGGGATTTCAGGATTTCGAAATCCTACGATTTCAAACGCCAAAAAGTTAATCACAAAACATTTCTTAAAATCGCGAAGAGGAAAGAACAAGGGGCTTTTATTTCGGGATTTCGGGATCCTGCGACTTCAAACGCCAAAACATTAATCACAAAACATTTGTCGAAATCGCGAAGAGGAAAGGACAACGGGCTTACATTTTGATATTTCGGGAATTCAGGCTTTGGGGTTTCAAGGTTTCAAGTGCCCAAACACTACATACCACAATCCCCAAATTCCGAAGAAAAAGATGTGGGACCCACTACTTCGGGATTTCACGTTTTACAAACACATGGCACCCAAACACAAATGAAAAAAGAAAATCTTAAATGTGAAAAGTGATTAGGGTGTGGGCCGTACAATTTCAGGTTTTGAGGTTTACTAACTCTCGATGCAAAACATTACACGACATCAAACGTCGAAATGCGAAGTTACGGAAAGGTAAACATGGGACCCATATTTTTCGGAATTCAGAAGTCGGAGTTTCAGGGTTTCGAATGTCGAACAACAACGCAAGACATTTCTCGAATTCCAAAAGCACAAAGACTTAAGAAAAAATTATGCACTCTGAAGGATACAAAAGGATAAAATTTTTCTATGAGGGAAAATCTCTAAATTTGTCATGGATCTTGACTAAGGAAAAGGGTAGCCCATTCTGAAAGGAACCCAAGATATAAAAAAAAAAAACCACTGAAAGGTGTTGTTTCTCAAGATTATTCAGCATAAAAAAAAACAAAAGGGGTTTTGAGACTGCTCAGAAAAATTAATTATAGCGGTACATCTACCCATTTCCCTTAGGCACAAATTGTTCGATATCGATTTTCTTCGATTTAGATATATTTAATATACCAGTCACAGAAACAAACCTAAACCCATATAGATTAGTTTTCTTCTAAGCTACAAAGTGTCCTAACATTTCTACTATAGGTTAAACCTATCCTGTAGGTGGATCATCTTTCATAAGTCAATTTGCATAAAATAAAGTTGCTTGATACTTCCAGTTCGGATTTGACAGATACCTAACATCAGGTAAAAAAATTTGAACAAAGGAATGGAATCATTACACTTCCTATTTAAACGAATATATTGCATCAGATATTAAATCATTCAAACAGAGAATTGGAAACTATTCTAGTTCAGATTTACAGGATACATGACATCGGATGAAAAAATAGCCATTCATAATAAACAGAGATAGATCAACATATCTGAATACAATCCATAGGAAGACAAAGGGAAAAACCATGTTCCTCCCAACCATAGAATAGGGCTTCAAAATCTACCTTCCCGATTCACACCCTAGCCTGACCATGAATCCATGAGGGCGAACTTGGAAACTCCTCCTCAACAATGTCCTTCAATTCCAACAGTTATCCTCTTGCCTCACACTGACTCAATAGTGCTCAAAGCAACAAGTAAACTCTATTACAGCAGGCTCCTCTTGCCTCGCACTATATCCATAGTCTTCATAACAACAAGAGAGCTCGAGAATCCTTTCCCAACATACTTGGCAGCATCCTGCCTCCTCGCATATGCTATTTATCCATTTTTACCCAGGTCTTTTCCCTCCTTTGGGGATTTTCATAGATTTTCTTAATCCCTGATTTTCAGGGGCTGCCAGTGGCCAAATCTCTAATTTTGCACCTATAATCATCAGCCCAGAGGCATTTCCAACTGGTTCCCCACTCATGGAGTCATGGTCAACTGATTTTAACATGGTTGTTCCATTTTTCCTTCTGCAGTTAATATAATTACTCTATTGTGATACAATTTTCATAGTAAAATAGTTAGTTGGGTCCAAACATATCTCTTCCCAATAGTCACAACAATTAAATACAATTATTAAATTTGAAACTCAGAATTGCCATAAATGGAAAAAAAATTCCATATTCTAATTTTCCAAAAATGGAAATAAATTTCCAGCACATAAAAATAAAAATATTTATTTTTGAGGGATGTCACATACTTTCCCCCTTCAGTAAAACACTATCCTCAATGTTCTTTCATTTTCTGGAATAGGATTGGATGAGATTTCCGCAAATCTCCCTCCAATTCCCAGGTGGCCTCCTCAGGACTAAAGTGCTTCCATTGCACCTTTACCTGAGCAACGACTCTATTCCGAAGTGTTATTTCTCTCTGGTCCAGAATGCACAGGGGTTCCACCTGGAACTCGGCCTCGGGTTCCACCTACACCAAGTTAAAATCAATCATATGAGTAGGGTCATGAATATACTTTTTCAACAAAGAAACATGAAATACATTATGAATTCTTAGATTAGCTGGAAGTTCAAGTTGATATGTTATGGGTCCAATTCAAGATATTATCTCAAAGGGCCCACAAAACCTAGGTGCCATCTTGGCATAGTTCCCCAACTTCAGTGAGATTTTTTGGGCTTTGACCTTCAAATAAACATGGTCTCCCTCTTGAAATTCCAAGTGTCTTCTTTTCTGATCTGCGTAGCTCTTATGTCTCTCCTGTGCTTCTTTCAAGTTCTGTTGTACTTTCTTTACCATGTTCTCGATTTCATGGAGCATCTCTAGTCCAACCATGAGTTGGTCAGCTGGGTTATCCCAGCTAATCAGATTTGTACACTTTCTATGGTGCAGTATTTCGAAAGAGCTCAACTTAGCCGAAGTTTGGTACCCATTGTTATATGCAAATTCCACCAACTGTAGGTAGTCTTCCCACTTGTTCGGCTTTGTTCTTACATACATGCAGAGAATATCTTCTATGATTTGGTTTGTCCTTTCGGTTTGTCCATCCATTTGTGGATGATAACTCGTGATGAAATTCAAATTAGTATTTAGCCCTGCAAACAATTCCTTCCAAAAATCGGATGTGAATTTTACGTCTCTATCTGAAATCACCATTTTCAGAATACCATACAGTCTAAAAATTTCTTTCATGAATATTTCAACAATGTTAATATCTTTAAAAGTAGACTTTACAGGAATAAAATGTGCAGAATTACTGAGTTTATTGATTACAACCATGATAGAGTCATTTTGTTTTTGAATTTTTGGAAAACCTGTTATGAAGTCGAGTGATATAGTCTCCCATTTCCATTCTCATACTAGCAATGGTTGTAATAGGTCGACTAGATGTTGGTGTTCAACCTTAACCTGCTGACAATCTTGGCACCTTGCTAAATATTCTGTTGTTTCACCCTTCATACTAGACCAATAAAATAGTTTTCTAAGTGTTGTTATCGTTTTTTGGTAACCTAGGTTGCTAGAATGCGGTTTCTTATGCACTTCATCCAAGATTGTTAATTTTAACCCTGATAAATATGGTATGTAAATTCTATTTTTAAATCATAATAATCCCTTCTCGTAGATACTTAGATCTAGTTTATCTGGGTTCGCGGTGTTGTTTAGTAATTATACCATTATTTTAGTATAGTTTTCGTCATAAATACCTGCCACCTTTATTCTTTCTTCTAGATCACTTTCTTCCCTACTAGTATTCATTTCAAATAACCCATGGATTCTTCTACTTAAGGCATCTGCTAACTTATTTTCCTTGCTCTTGATATGTCTGACCTCGAAGTCGAATTCGCTCATGAAATCTAACCACCTTGCCTACCTTGCGTTAAGATCTGGCTAGTTAAACAAATATTTCACCTCGTTGTTGTCTGTTAATAATAGGAATCTTCTGCCCATTATGTAGTGTCGCCACATCTTTAGAGCGTGCACTACTGCTGCCAACTCCAAGTCATGGGTGACGTAATTCCTCTCATGTTCCTTTAATTTTTGAGACTCATAACAAATAACGTGTCCTTCCTATGATAGGACACCAGCTATTCCTTCTTTACTTGCGTCAACACATATGGTGAAGTATTTATCTGGGTCTACTACTTTCAATATGGGTGTCATTGTCAATAATTCCTTAATTTTGTTGAAGCTATATTGAAATTTCTCTGACCAATTAAACCTGGTTCCTTTCTTTTGTAATGAGGTGATAGGGTAGGCTATCTTGGAAAACCCTTCTATAAATCGGTGGTAATATCCGGTGATTCCCATGAATGACTGTATATCGACTACATGTTTAGGTACCGGCCATTCCATGATGGCTTTCATCTTTTCAAGGTCTATGACAATGCCCTCTGGTAAAATTACATGTCCCAAATATTGTATTTTTTTCTGATAGAAGTCACACTTGTCGAAATTGGGGTTTAGTTTGTGCCCCCTTAACATTTGTAGCACGGTTCTTAAGTGTTCCTCATGTTCTTCCTCCATCTTTGAATAGACTAGGATATCGCCGATGAATACTACTATGAACTTGTCCAAGTAGTCACTGAAAATACTGTTCATTAGGCACATAAACGTTGTTGGGGCATTAGTGAGTCCAAAAGGTATGACTACAAACTCATAATGTCCATATCTTGCTCAAAAAGATGTTTTGTTTATGTCCTAGTCCTTTATCCTAACTTTATGGTAACAGGATCGTAAATCCAATTTTGAGAAGATCTTGGCCCCCCCAACTTGATCAAACGAATCATTTATCCTGGGTAAGGGGTATTTGTTCTTAATGGTTACTTTGTTTAGTTGTCTATAATTGATACATAGTCTTAGAGTACCGTCCTTCTTTTTCACAAAGAGGATTGGTGCTCCCCATGGTGAGACACTTGGTCTGATATACTCTTTATCCAACAATTCCTGTAATTGTATTTTTAATTCTGTCAGTTCTGGTAGACTCATTTGGTAGGGTTCTTTTGAGATAGGAGTTGATCCAGGTAGTAAGTCTATGGAGAAATCTATTTCTCTCCTACAAGGAAATTCTAGTATCTCATCAACAAACATGTCTCTAAATTCACGTAGGATAGCAAAGTCTTCTAACTTGGGATTATCTTCTTTTTATAATAGATTCGTTACTTGGATGTCGTAAAATTGACATCCCTTTCTAATACATTTATTGAATTGCATCGCTGAAACTTGTCTGACTGACACAGGTTTTGGTATGCCTTGGGTTGTTCTAATAGTGCCAAGATTATCTTTATAGCTAAGTATCTTTGTATAACAATCTAGTACTGCTTTGTGTTGTTCCAACCAATCCATCCTAATAATCATATAATAAGATCCTAGTGGTAGGATATTCAGATTGGTCCTTATCTTTTGACCATTTAAATTGAACTCAAGATCATAAATAAAGTTAACTACTTTTATTTTAGTCCCTGTTGCTAGTTGTACAAGGCAAGATTTTGCATGTTTTTGTTTCTTAAGTTTATTTAACTCTACTACATCGAGAGTAATATAATTTAACGTAGCTCCAGGGTCAATTAAAACGGAAATTCGAGTGTCATGGATTTTACCTTCAATATCTACCACCGAGGATTGGTGGTCTCCAAATAAGGGTTATAACACATAATGCTAAGGTTGATACTCTTGTAGACAATGGATCACAAGCCAATCTAATCGGTGAAGAGGTTTTAAATAAATTGGGACTTGAAACAAATCCATATCCTAAACCATATCCATTGGGATGGATATGTGGGGATAATAATTTACAAGTAACCAAGAAATGTAAAATCAAGTTTGCAATCACTTCTAATTATGTTGATGAAGTAAAGCTTGATATAGTGCCACTGGACATATGTGGAATTGTACTAGGAATCCCATACATTTATGATAGGAAAGCTATAATCTACAGGGAGGAAAATAAATATTGCTTCAAGAAATATGGGAAAGAATACATTGTTCGTGCTCATCGCATGAAAACTCACAGATCTTTTGCAGCTACAGGACAATTAAAAGGAATGGTAAATGCAAGCAAACTTTTAACACTTTTGTTTGTAACAAAACAAAAAGTTAGTGAGGTTGAACATGAGATGATTCCATATGTTTCTAACAGTCATGAAGTGTCACCAAGGGTACATCATGAGGTTCAATTGCATACTTTGGTTATTGTTCCTATGTATAAGGGGAAGAATGTTTTGTCATTTTCATTTGCATACTTAGTATTGTTGTTTAGTTTGCATCTATTCAATGGTGTATGGCTGCAAAATGCGACAAAGAATGTAGACGATTGTGCGATTGATGGGATGATTACTTTGATAAACAATATTATCTCAGTGTTCATGTTTGTTGTGATTAGTTAGGTGATTATTGTCCAAGCAGAAAGGATGGATGATACTAGAAAAGTGGGGAGGCAATACCCTCGCTTTTTACCTGAGTAAAAGTAGACTTTTGGTGGTCCAAAATATTCCAAATTGGGGAGGAATGATCCAGGAGGCTTCCTAGGCTTAGAAAAGGTTAAAAAATGTAAGTTCTTGGAATTGAGTGAAAATAATTCCATTGTGATTGGCTCTTCACTCTGATTCTGACCATACTTTTACTTTCTCAAACATTCTCTGTATCCAAGAGTTATCGCATTCTGATCAGATTCTCAAACAACTAAAAAGTCAAAGGTCAACTAGAAAAAATTCAATGTTGATGTCAGCATGACATCACCAAAGATATTTATTGATTTTGACATGGTAGAAGCAGTGGTAGACAAGTGGTGACCTATGACTRGAAATATGTGATAGACTTGGACCAATGCAGTTTGGACATGTGGCAAAGATTTGGCAAACGTGGTGGTGCCATGTGGCCTGGGCATGGGCAGTCATGTGGAAGCCAGTCAGAGCACRTGTGGCAAGTTATAAAAATGTTTGGGGGTCCATGGGTTTTGAACCCATGACCACCCACCAAACGAGTTCTTTGGGAGAGCCCTTTTACCAATACACCACAATTGTTACTTAATATAGAATGTCATATAAATTTTATTTGAAATGAAATGTAATATTATGTCAGCGAAAAAGGGTTGGGGCTAAGCCCCAACCCATGGTTATATATACATATGACCACCGTCTAGAGAATAAGGGGCATGAACCACCCATAACCTTCCAAGAGCCAATAAATGGACTAATCGTTCATTTAAGGGGAGATCATGTGCAGTGCACCACGAATTCAGGGGCTAGCACGATTTAAGGGCCAACGCTTAGCCCTTTTGGCTACCGCTTGGCCAATTTTAGATTACATATTACCATTATAGGGGGCATGCACCTATTCCAAAGGGGCTTAATCATATATTATGGTTTAAAAGTGGAGTTTTAACCCTGTTTTTGTATTTTTAATTATTTTTCCTGATATTATGACCAGAAAGTGGTTTTTTAAGGATATCTTYGCCAGTTGGAGGGSAATTGATCCCAAAAAGAGGCCATATTCTTGGGGGAAGTTGGTATTCCTCATATGATCATGAAAACTATAAAAACTAGGTTTTTTGAAGCTTGGAGGACGACTTTTGATGCAGGGATTTGAAGGAGCAGCTTGTAATTTTTGGACTTTTCTCATGATTTGAGAGGCATTWTTGCCATGTTTTTTAGAAGAGTTCGATGATGCATGCATTAATATGACCAATGAGGTCTTGCACAACATATTTGAATCAGGTAATGTAACATAAAAGAKCCTATGTAAGAGAATTTTGAGCATTTAAAGAGAAATAAAGAGGTCCTCCACTTGAAAGCGGGCCCAGAGACGTAGCCAACGATTAGTGAACTCTGTTAAAAAGTTCTTGTCTCTATTTCTCTTTCTATTTTTCTGTTCTCTTATCTTAATTTGTAGCATGGTTATCAATGTATGATCTCTTTAGTCATTAATAAGCATAAAGTAAAAGTCACATTTGATATTCCACAACAAGTTAATAAGTTTATGTATTCCACATTCTTATCGATCTGATGCATAAAGTACATTAAACGAACTTGCAATTTATCAATAATACATTCATTTTTCGATCACACCTAAGTCAATGAGAGCTTGCATTATTCTTTTGTTGATAACGAGATCTAAAAAAAAATGGATGGTACTTTCTTCCAAGCTTTCCACCCAAGGCACCCAATGCACCAACCCTTCCTAATTTTATGTAAACCGATCATTTCCACTCTTTATTTGCTAAGTGAAAAAGAAAAATAAACTAATAATACAACATACGTGCATTCTTCTTGTCTTACAAAAACTATGTTGGAGTTCCCCTTTGTCCACCAATTGGTTTTGAGGCATTTTGTTTCATGTCCCTATAGATAGTGGATCGCTACACAAACTATGTATCTTCTTCATCATGTAACAACGAGACACTTGAATCGACTCACCTTAAGTCAATTGCAACATTAGTTCTTCACACAACCTTGGGTCATCCCACTTCCAAATTGTGTGAAGCATGTCATACTGTGTGCTATGTCTCTGCAAAACTCTTCGTTGAGAAAATGTTATGATACCATTTGTCACACCCCTGAGAGTCATTCACATGTCCAACCTTGGCATCTCATCTAAGCTTGGCTCAACCAAGGATACTTCACCTAAACTATGCCTCTTCACCTATAGTATACCCATACTATGTTCTATGTTATGGACAAGTTGATCCTTACACTATGCAACTCAGTTGTATACTTAAAAACATTTGTTGACATTCTTTAACACTTAGTCAAGTTGGCATTCAACAAACAAGATGCAAAACAAAAAATACATATACAATGTGGGTTGCACTAACAATTCCTAATACGAGGTTGTCTTTATTATACTATGAAACTTAAACAAAACTTTACAAATATGGCAATATTGTCCTAGTTACAAAGATGGGAAAATTCTCATGACTCTACTTTATACATCAAAACTTTCCAAACATGCAATTTTGTCACACCAACACTTATTCTATGCTCCTCCTTACCTTTTGGTTGTGTGCCCTTGCTCTTATATAGGTACTCTAAGGGTCACTTGTGACAAACATCATGTATTTTTGGTGTGTTGCACCCCTTCATGAATGGTCACACTCAACCAATCCATTTTGTCTCTCTGGAGACCTTGTTTGGCCAAATGAGCTTGTTTTCCCATCAATTATTGCATCTTTTGGACCAACGTGCCTGATCTTTTAGGGAAGGTCATTTTCCTCATGCTCTTCCTTTTCCCAATTATCATGAATTTCCATGGGTGTGTATATGGGGTCGTCTAACCTCTCGGGTGCACCGATGATGCCAAGGGTAGATAGGTCCACTACTTGGGTGTGCTCCCAAGTTGCATCGCCCTTGACCAAATACAATCCATGTTTGCATCATTTGTCACAAGGGAAGAGATGTGTGTGCCTCCTTGGGCTCGCACACTAGCATTTTCCCCTAAGGTGTCCTGCCAACACCCATAATACCATTCCTGAAATTTTCCTGTTCATCTTAGATGTGTGCCCTGAATTTCCCCAATTGTGCAGACCACCAGTGCGCTTAAGAGGAGGAGTCTCTGTGMAATTCTTCACAGGAATGTGCTTGCTACCCTAATGAACCACTAMTKCTATGWTAATTTCACTCCTCTTCATTTGGTTCACAAAACTTATCCATTTTCCCACTATTTTCCATACGCTCGAGCCATGATTGCTTCTGCTGCTAGGCTCCTTAGACTCACCTATATTTAATGGTTTGTACATATTAAACATCACCCTGCGCCTAAGTTCCTCTCTCCAAAAATCTCTCCCATGCTGAGTAGTTTTCCAAGGTACAACAAAGAGAATTCCCAAGCTTGGAGATGGAAAGAAAGGAGGTTAGAGGTCGTAGATTAAGGAGGAGCATGTGTCAAGGAACAGAGATAAATAGGAGTGGGAGCGTGTAGTGAGGATGAGTGTATGAAGGGGGTGTGTGGAGGGGACTCGCGTGAGGAGGGGGTGCGTGGAGTGGACAGGTGGTGGGGTGTGGAGGGGAAAAGTGGTGGTGTCTCGAAGATGAGGAGTGAGGCGTGAGGTGGGATGGGTGGGTAGCTCACTTAGGTCATAAGGACAAGCTGTCCAATTTTTTATTGCCACCGTGGCCCTGTAATGAACCTCAAATTTAGCAAATAAAAAAAAAAATATTTCCATGGCATAAATCAATTTCGTTTAAGCTTAGATTGTAAAAAAACAACAACGATTCAATTCTGACCGTAAGGGTATTATTACACCCATCTAATCTACTTCGAACAGAAATTTTCTGTGAGTAAAAAACAAAATCCCTCCATGATTCTGTTCCTTCCGTTATTCCCTACACCCTTCCAACATACTCAAAGTAAGAGGGTAATATGAACTTAGCTTGAAGGAGCCTCTTTTGTTCAGAGAGAGAAAAGGATATAACCCTGAAGTATTCAGAGTGAGGCAGAGAGAAAAATCGTCTCACAGGGGTCGAGATCCAATGGAAAAACACCAAATTCTCCTCTCCAGATATCTTTAGAAGAACGAATGGTGATAAATTGTCGAGAAAAGGACCGAAATCCAGCGGATCCTTAAATCCCATAGATCTGTGTGGAAGTAACTACAATAACTATAGTAACTACAAAAGGACTTCATCTTCCACAACTAGTAACTATACTTTAGCAGATAGATGTGAGCATTCCAGTAGACGAATTACAACTATTTATATAAGGATTTCCTTCACATAAATTCCTCATAATGAATAGAAACAAAAAGAAGGAATCATTACAGTTCTATTTTAACCAAATACAATGCATCAGATATCAAATCATTCAACAGAGAATGGAAACTATTCTAGTTCATATTTACAGGATACATGACATCGAATGAAAAATATAGCCATTCATAATAAAAAAAGATAGATCAACATATTTGAATCCAATCCACGAGAAGAAAAATGGAACAACAACATTCCTCCCAACCGTAGAACAGGGAAACCAAATCTACTTGCCTGATTCAACCCCCTAGCCTGACCATGAATCCATGAGGGCGAACTTGGAAACTTCTCCTCAGCAATTCCATTCAATTCCAACAATTATTCTCTTGCCTCACACTTACTCAATAGTGCTCATAGCAGCAAGGTAATTCTATTTCAGCAGGCTCCTCTTGCCTCACACTCAATCCACAGTGTTCATAACAACAAGAGAGCTCCAAAAATCTTTCCCAGCATACTTAGCAGCATCCTGCCCCCTCGAATATGCTATTTGTCCATTTTTACCGAGGTATTTTCCCTCCTTTGGGGATTTTCACAGATTTTCTTAATCCCTAATTTTTAGGGGCTACCATTGGCCAAATCTCTAATTTTCCACTTGTAATTATCAGCCCAGAGGCAGTTCCAACTTGTTCCCCACTCATGGAGTCATGGTCAGCTGATTTTAACATGGTTGTTCCATTTTTCCTCCTGCAGTTAATATAATTATTCTGTTGTGATACAAGTGTCATAGTCAAATAGTTAGTTGGGTCCAAACAAATCTCTCCCCAATAGTCACAATAATTAAATACAATTATTAAATTCAAAATTTAGAGTTTTCCATAAATGAAAAAAATTTTCCAGATTCAAATTTGCCAAAAACAGAAATAAATTTCCATCACATAAAAATAAAAATATTTATGTTTGGGGGATGTCACATCTTTTCTCCCTTCAATAAAACACTATCCTCAGTGTTCGTTCCTTTCCTGGAACAATATTGGATGAGATTTCTGCAAATCTCCCTCCAATTCCCAAGTGGCCTCCTCAAGACTAAAGTGCTTCCATTGCACCTTTATCTGAGCGATGACTCTGTTCCAAAGTGTTATTTCTCTCCAGTCTAGAATGCGCAGGGGTTCCACCTGGAACTCACCCTCGGGTTCCACCTACACCAATTTCCAATTAATCATATGAGTAGGGTCATGAATATACTTTTTCAACAAAGAAACATGAAATACATTATGAATTCTTAGATTAGCTAGAAATGCAAGCTGATATGCTACGGGTCCAATTCAAGCTAGTATCTTGAAGGTCCCACAAAACCTGGGTGCCAGCTTGGCATAGTTCCCCAACTTCAGTGAGCTTTTTCGGGCTTTGACCTTCAAATAAGCACGGTCTCCCACTTGAAATTCCAAGTGTCTTCTTTTCTGATCCACGTAGCTCTTTTGTCTATCCTGTGCTTCTTTCAAGTTTTGTTGTACTTTCTTTACCATGTTCTCCATTTCTTGGAGCATCTCTGGTCCAACCATGAGTTGGTCAGCCAAGTTATCCTAGCTAATCGAAGTTGTACACTTTCTGTTGTACAATATTTCAAAAGGGCTCAACTTAGCTGAAGTTTGGTACCCATTGTTATATGCAAATTCCACCAAGTGTAGGTAGTCTTCCTAGTTGTTCGGTTTTGTTCTTACATACATGCGGAGCATATATTCTATGATATATTTTTTCCTTTTGGTATGTCCATCCATTTATGGATGATAACTCGTGCTGAAATTCAAATTAGTATTTAGCCCTACAAACAATTCCTTCCAAAAAGCTGTAATGGCTAAATTTAATTTTACATCAATTTATTTTGATAAACTGACTAATTTTATAACACAATAATTTTATAACAGTAACTTCTGTAACATTCAAGAAATTTTACTAATTTAACTCATTCGTATGCAATTTCGTCAATATAATAAAATTTAATAACTAATTAATTGAAAACAATGCATAATTCTTACCTGAACCTGATGCTATTCTTTGCTCGCCACTTGCTTCCTTCCCGCTGCTTTAGAACACTACCCAAAACCGTCCTCCCTGCCAAATAGGTAGCTTCCTAGCCCTAGGATATCAACGGATATCCTAGGCCCCCGTGCCCAAAACCCCCAGCAAACCCCCGGTGCACTGTGTCAATTCCACTCCCAATTTCACTCTGCCAATCCCCTGCTCCAAAATTCATCCACCAACTCCCGTAGAATAATCCCCCACTCCAACTCCTTTCCCCCCCTTATCCCTCCTTCACCGACTTCCCTTCATTTAGTCCCTACCTAATATCTTATCCCATTATTAAATATCTTATCCCATTATTTAATGCTTCTTATCCTTTATTTAATCTTTGTTATCCCACTCATATACGTAAATTTTAATAAATTAAATTATCAAGCCTATTAATTCTTTACTCTCATAATTAAAGAGTTGATTAATAATTAAATAACCATTGACAATTATGAACAATTAATTAATGATGATTAATTTAGTTAATATTATATAAGAAACAATTTTTAGGATTATATTATTAAATTAATTATAATTAATAATCAAGGGTCGTTACATACACC